>CM053032.1:208105190-208150935 GCA_028564925.1 Lithobates sylvaticus
ATAAATAAAAAAAGATTGTTGTAAGCTTCCTTTCCAGTGTCAGATGGTTTGACTCATCTCTGTAACTGATTCACTCTGCTGGAGACTTAGGCCCCATTCACACTGGGCGGTTTGCAGGCGCTATTGCGCTAAAAATAGCGCCTGCAAACCGACCCGAAACAGCTGTTGCTGTGTTTATATGAAGCACGCAGTGGTAAACAATAAATGGATATAAAAAATATTTATTAGTTCATATATAATGTTATTTTCAAATTTTGTGGCAATTTATCATAACAGTAATCCTTGTAACAATTTCAAAAATATCCCATAACAACAAAAACGGCGTGGGGGTCCCCCCCAAATCCATGTCAGACCCTTATCCGAGCACGCAGCCTGGCAGGCCAGGAAAGGGGTGGGGACGAACGAGCGCCCCCCCCTTCCTGAGCCGTACCAGGCCGCGTGCCCTCAACATGGTGGTGCCCTGGGGAAAGGGGGGCCCCCCCACCCCAAAGCACCTTGTCCCCATGTTGATGAGGACAAGGGCCTCTTCCCGACAACCCTGGCCGTTGGTTGTCGGGGTCTGCGGGCGGGGGCTTATCGGAATCTGGGAGCCCCCTTTTATAAGGGGGCCCTCAGATCCCGGCCCCCCACCCTATGTGAATGAGTATGGGGTACGATGTACCCCTACCCATTCACCTAAGGTGTAAAATGTAAAGTAAAAAAACACCCACACTTTTGAAAAAATAGTTTATTGCACTGCTCCGGGGGTCTTCTTCCGTCTTGGGGGTCTTCTCGCCGGACTCCTCCGCCATTTACCAAGATCTTTTACCGAGCGGAGAAGTCCGGCTACCTCTTCGTCGTCGCCGCCGTCGTCTGGGGGTCTCGATCCGCCTTCGGGGGTCTTCCGGGGGGGTCTCTTCTGTTCTTGCGGCGGTCGTCGTTTTCCGTGCCGCCGGCGCCGCCTTCTTGTTCTTGTTCTTCTTCCGATGTTGACCCGATGCTCTCTCTGGCCGGAATGCCAGAGCCGCGCTGTGCTGGGACTTATATAGGGACATGGGGACAGGGTCACATGCTCATGTCACATGGTGACCCCGCCCCCTTGTGATGTCACAGTCCCGGAGGATGCTGGGACTGTGACATCACAGGGGGCGGGGGTCACCATGTGACATGAGCATGTGACCCTGTCCCCTTGTCCCTATATAAGTCCCAGCACAGCGCGGCTCTGCCATTCCGGCCAGAGGGAGCGACGTGTCAACATCGGAAGAAGAAGAACAAGAACAAGAAGAAGAAGGCGGAAGAAGAAGGCGGCGCAGAAAGCGACGACAGCGGCAAGAACAGAAGAGACCCCGGAAGACACCGGAAGACCCCAAAAGACCCCCGAAGGCGGATCGAGACCACCAGACGACGGCGGCGATGACAAAGAAGGTAGCCGGACTTCTCCGCTCGGTAAAAGAGCTACGTAAATGGCGGAGGAGTCCGCGAGAAGACCCCCCAAGACGGAAGAAGACCCCAGGAGTAGTGCAATAAATTATTTTTTCAAAAGTGTGGTTTCTTTACTTTACATTTTACACTTTAGGTGAATGGGTAAGGGTACATCGTACCCCATACTCATTCACATAGGGGTGGGGGGCCGGGATCTGGGGGCCCCCTTAATAAAAGGGGCTCCCAGATTCCGATAAGCCCCCGCCCGCAGACCCCAACAACCAACGGCCAGGGTTGTCGGGAAGAGGCCCTTGTCCTCATCAACATGGGGACAAGGTGCTTTGGGGTGGGGGGCCGCACGCCCCCCCTTTCCCCAGGGCACCCCCCATGTTGAGGGCACGCGGCCTGGTACGGCTCAGGAGGGGGGGGGGCGCTCGCTCGTCCCCACCCCTTTCCTGGCCTGCCGGCTGCGTGCTCGGATAAGGGTCCGAGATGGATTGGGGGGGACCCCATGCCGTTTTTCGGCGTGGGGATTCCCTTTAAATCAATGCCAGGTGACGGAGCTAGCGCGCCGCCATTTACTGCTTACGCTAGCTACGTACCTGAAGTTACGTTCGAAATGAACGGACTGCTCCGTGTGTGGGCAAGTCCGTTCATTTTCAAAAGTCCAGCGGACTTTGTTCAGCGGACTGTCCGCCGGAGAAGTCCGGGCGTGTGTGGGCAAGTCCACACGCTCGGAAAGTCCGGCGAAGCCAGCTGGAAAGTCCGGCGGATTGTCCGCTGGACTAGGTCCGCCGGGAAAAGTCTGCACGTGTGTACGCGGCATAACAGACACCTATATCTGAAGTTTGCATTCTGATGGATTTATAAAAGTTTATAATGTTTATAATGTGAAATTGAATTTGAACTTTTAAGTGATTTAGTTATACCAAGCAGTTTGATTTATTTGCCTGCCATGGTGTCAAAAGGCAGTCTGGGCTAGTTTTTGTAGAGAACCACACACTGATGGTTCAGGTGTGTGCTGGGTTCTTAGGCCCCTTTCACACTGGGGCGGTGCGGGCGTCGGCGGTAAAGCAGGGCTATATTTAGCCCTGCTTTACCGTCGTTTTAGCAGCGGTATTCGGCCACTAGCGGGGCGGTTTTAACCCCTGAAAAAGGGTTAAAAACCGCCGGCAAATCGCCGCTGCCACGCTGCCCCATTGATTTCAATGGCAGGAGCGGTGAAGGAGCAGTGTATACACCGCTCCTTCACCGCTCCAAAGATGCTGCTTGCATGAGTTTTTTTTAACGTCACCACTACCGCTTTGCAGGCGCTATTTTTAGCGCTGTAGCACCTTCAAAGCGCCCCAGTGTGGGTCTTAGGCCCCTTTCACACTGGGGCGGGTTTGCAGGCGCTATTGCGCAAAAAATATCGCCTGCAAACCGACCCGAAACAGCTGTTGCTGTGTCTTCAGTGTGAAAGCCTGAGGGCTTTTCACACTGAAGCGGTGCGCTTGCAGGACTCAATGTCCTGCAAGCCGCATCTTTGCTATAGGAGCAGTATATTTACCGCTCCTATAGCCCCCGTTCCCATTGGAAACAATGGGGCAGCGCTCCGAGACCCGCCCGCAAAACGCCGCTGCAGCGGCGGTTTGCGGGCGGTATTGACCCTTTTTCGGCCGCTCGCGGGGGGTAAAACCACCCCGCTAGCGGCCGAAATGCGCTGCTAAAACGCCAGCGCCCCCACCGCTCCAGTGTGAAAGTAGCCTTAGGGTAATCATAACTAGGGTTCTGGACTCCACCCTCCCGAGGAGTCTGTATGTGGGAGCAGCCAGAGAGGTGTATATGTCTGCACAGTGCTGTCTGGGACAGAGCAGAGAGAGACCCAAGCCTGGGAGATGGAGCAGCAGGGAACTGCAGGAAAGAGACAGAGAGCTGGCAGACATACAGTGTTTGTGCAACATGAGTATCCCAGTACTTTTGTAAAATGATCAGGAGCAGTGGTCTCCAAACTGAGGCCTGGGGGCCGGATGTGGCCCTTTGCTTGCCCTAATCCAGCCATTAGGGCACTATTGTTCAAGTATTGTGTATACACATAATGGTATTTTAGAGGAACGCCCCAATCTTTTTTCTTTATTTTGTACTAAGCCTGTGTATAGACTTATTGGGTTGCAGCCTTCTTTATTCATTTATTTATTTAGTATTTTTGGAATCACAAATAGTTTTTTAATCAATTTGTATTGATCACTTTTTGAAAGGCGATGGGATAAGTGCATTTTTTTTTAAAATATATACATCCAATAGTGCCCCATCGTTGGTGTCAGTGGGATAGAGATAGAATCACCTTTGGGAGGAATTAGAGCGGAGAATGCGAGCCAGGCCTTCTCATCCAACATCAGTGCCTGATCTCACAAATGCGCTTTGGAAGAATGGTCAAACATTCCCATAGACACGCACCTGGGTTGGGTGGGCCAACTCAATAGTGAACCCTACATGCTAAGGCTGGGATGCCATTAAAGTTCATGTGCGTGTAAAGGCAGGCATCCCAATACTTTTGACAATATAGTATATATATATATGTATATGTATTCCAAAAGGATGAGGTGCACATGTTTTTAAAGTCCTCTCAGGCAAGGTGCTGGGGACAGAGAGGCACCAAACTCATATAATCATAGGATGCAGAAAGTCATTGCATGCCAAGCTCTTGCTCAATATTCACAAAATGTAACCACTTAAGGACCGAGCCTCTTTCTGAGATTTGTTGTTTACAAGTTAAAAACTTTTTTTTTGCTAGAAAATTAATTAGAACCCCCAAACATTATACATTTTTTCTACCACCTTAGAGAATAAAATGGCGGTTGTTGCAATATTTTCTGTCACACCATATTTGTGCAGCGGTCTTACAACCGCACTTTTTTTGGAAAAAATACACCTTTTTTGAATTAAAAAATAAGACAATAGTAAAGTTAGACAATTTTTTTTTGTATAGTGAAAGAGAATGTTACGCCGAGTAAATTGATACCCAACAAGTCACGCTTCAAAGTTGCGCCCACTCGTGGAATGGCGACAAACATTTACCCTTAAAAATCTCCATGTGCGACGTTTGAAAAATTCTACAGGTTGCATGTTTTGAGTTATAGAGGAGGTCTAGGGCTAGAATGATTGCATTCACTCTAACGATCGCGGTGATACCTCATTTGTGTGATATGAACACCGTTTTTCATATGCGGGTGGGACCTTTTTTTTTTTGACACTGTTCTTTTAAAAAAAAATTGTGTCACTTTTATTCCTATTACAAGGAATGTAAACATCCCTTGTAATAAAAAAAAAAGCATGTCAGGACCTCAAAAAGACCTCAGATCTCATATTTACACTAAAATACAATACAAAAAAAAGTAGTTAGAAAAAATAAATAAAAAATGTTGCTTTAAGAGCTAAGGGCAAAAAGTGACGGCGGGCTTCAAATAAGTGGTTAATTGAACAAACTGACGTTAGAAGCTGATTGGCTACCATGCGCAGCTGCACCAGATTTTGCACTCTCCAGTTTTAGTAAATCAACCCCATTGTCTGAGGCCCCTTTCACACGGGATGGATCCGTATTGATCCGCTCCGTGAAGATCCGCTGCTCAGCAGGGATCGCTCAGCTGATCCCCGCTGAGCCGGCAGATGACAGGGCGGTCACTGTGCAGGGACCGCCCTGTCAGATCTCCGCTCTCCCCTATGGGGGATCGGATGAACACAGACCGTCTGTCCGTGTTCATCCGATCCGCTCTGCAGACGGATGGAAAAATAGGGTTTTCCTCGTCTGCAGAATCGAACCACAGCGGAGGCGGACGATATCGGGTGTCAGTGGATGCTCATCCACTGACACCCGCTATCCCATAGGGGTACATGTATGTCCGTTTTTCATCCGAAAACGGATGGATGAAAAAACGACATACGGTCCGCATGTGTGAAAGGGGCCTTATAGGCATCAAATGTTGTGTGCTGTTCAAGCACCTGTGATGAAAATCAAACTCTGTTGACAACTCTTCCTGATAACTTCTGTACCTAGTAAAGGTGCCTTATTCCATTGCTTCAGCCAAATGAATCCAGGCTATAGTCGTCCTTAATCTGCTGCCAATGCTTTCTTCCTTATTGCCCTCCTTGCACACAACTTTGTGTACAGTAAATCCTACAAAACAAACACCCCAGGCATGTTCTCATAGGTGCTGCAATGAAAAAGTCTAAATGATGAATGAATTTGTTTTTTTTGCACCAGATCCAGGTTCACCTGCTATGCACCTTGTGAGCTCAGCTCAGTGTTCTGACCCATCTACAATGCACCAAAAAGATTTAAGCATTGGAATAAGAAAGATCAATTTATGTACAACAATATATGATTTAAGGTGTAAATCCCAGTTTCTAGTTATCAGTAAAATTTCATCATTTTATTGCACCATAGGGGTTGCCCTTGCGACTCGGCGCCCACTGCCCTGAAGGTGACACAGGGACGGTTGGCACCAAGAGGCACAAGCCACCGGTGGGATGGTGACCAGGCGTGGGCTCCTGATGTTGTAGAGTAGGGTAGACTGGAGCAGGTTAGTACGTCCACGAAGTCCTAGTTGAGACACAGCAAAACAGACTGGGGATCAAACACAGGCAGGTTAGGTAAATGCAGGCCGAGGGTCAAACACTGGTAGATTAGGCACAAAGGTATCCTTGAGCAGGAGAGTCCAAGGCAGGCTAGGAATCAAACACTGGCAGGTTCAGAAGAGAGTCCAAGGTACAGGCCAAAGGTCCAGGGGAGGAGAAGGTAACAAATCCAAGTAGGCAAGCCAAAGGTCAAGGTCAGGAGAAGGCAGAGTAGTCAGGACGATCCGGGTTTGGCAACAGGTAAGACAATCTTCAAGGGTCAAGTACAGGATACAAACAGGAAGCAGCTGTCAGACGAACCAGCGTCTGTCTGGGCACAGAGGCCCTCCTTTTATAGGGCCGTTGAGGCCACATAAGGTGATGCCGCGCTACTGCGCATGCGCGTGCCGCTTGGCGGGAACACGAGTGCGCACGCGCCGCCGCGTCTTCTCCCTGTCACTGGCTATGAGCCGGGAAGCTGAACTAGCGTGCGCAGCGGACGGAAGCCCTGACAGTGCCCCCCCCTGAGGGGCGGCCTCCGGACGCCCAGGCTCTCCATTAATTCAGGGTGTTCTTGTCGGAAGATCTTGATTAATCTTGGGGCATGGAAGTTTCTGGATGGTTCCCAAGAATTATCCTCTGGTGGATAGCCTTTCCATTTTACTAAAAATTGAAGCTGACGACCCACCTTCCTGCAGCCAAGTAACGACTCTACCTCGTATTCTTCCACTCCATCAATTGTTATAGGTGGAGGAGGAACTTCTTCTCTGTTTGGAAAAGGACTGGGGACCAAGGGTCTCAGTAGGGAGGCATGAAATACTGGGTGTATTCTGTAGGAACTGGGTAAGGCAAGTTCAAAAGCTACAGGGTTTACCATCTTCTTTATTTCGAATGGTCCAATGAACTTGGGACCCAACTTCCTTGCAGGACACGCGATCTTAAGATGGGTAGTTGCCAGCCATACCTTCTCTCCAATCTTGAAATGAGGATTCTCCTTCCTCCCCTTGTTGTGATACTTTTTATATCCCTCCTGGGCGTGTTGCATGGCGTCCTGAAGTCTTTTGAAGTTGGTTTGAATGTAACTTATCCGTTCTTGTACAGCGGGCACCCGTGATTCAGAGACAACATTAGGGAGAAAAGATGGATGAAACCCAAAGTTAGCCCAAAACGGAGTCTGATTTGTGGTCGAATGGGAAGAGTTATTATATGCAAATTCTGCAAAAGATAATAGAGAGGACCAGTCGTCTTGTGCGGAAGAACAGAAACATCGTAAGTATTGTTCAAGAGTTTGATTAGTGCGTTCAGTTTGTCCATTACTTTGTGGGTGGTAGGCAGATGAAAGACAAATGTTGATATCCAAGGTTTTGCAAAGTTCTTTCCAAAATTTTGAGGTGAATTGTGGGCCCCTATCCGAGACGATGCTCTTGGGTACCCCATGGAGTCTAACAACCTCCTTGACAAAAATGTTGGCGGTCTCCAGGGCAGAGGGGGTGCCGATCATGGGCAAAAAGTGACTCATTTTGGACAGCCGATCCACTACCACTAGGATAGTAGTGAAGCCTTGTGATGGAGGTAATTCCACGATGAAATCCATCGAAATGTCGGCCCAAGGTCGTTCTGGGATGGGTAGAGGCCTTAGTAACCCCCATGGCCTTGTTCTAGGACCCTTGTTTCGTTGACATGTAATACAGGAGGATACGTATTTTTGGCAGTCACTTCTCCAGCCTGGCCACCAAAAGGTGCGAGAGATATGTTCTGCTGTTTTCCGTACCCCAAAGTGCCCCGCTAGTTTATGATCATGTAGAGCTTTCAGGACTACAGGTCTCACCTCTGTAGGGACGAAAATCTTGTCTTGGAGCCAGAATAAATTTTCACGTCTCTCTAGGGTGTCCAGAATGGGATCCTTGCAGTGAGCCGAAGCGGTAGATAGAGTGGAGATCAGGTCAGTAGGTGTAAGTAGGAGAAAGTTCTGAGGAGTAAGAATGTTGCTGGGTTCTGATACCTGCGAGGACTCTGGGAAGATACGGGATAGAGCATCTGCCTTGCCGTTCTTTGATCCTGGCCGATAGGAAATGTGGAATGTGAACCTTGAAAAGAAGAGTGCCCAACGGGCTTGACGGGGTCTTAAGCGTTTAGCAGTGCGAAGGTATTCAAGATTTTTATGGTCTGTAAAAATGGTAATTGGGTGGACTGCTCCTTCGAGGAGGTATCTCCACTCCTCCAGCGCGGATTTAATGGCCAATAGCTCCCGATCGCCAACGTCATAGTTCTTCTCGGCCGGATTGAGCCTTCGGGAGGCGAAGGCCACTGGGTGCAGCAGGGCTTTCGGCCCATGGCGTTGGGAGAGGATGGCGCCTGTGGCTGACTCCGAGGCGTCCACTTCCAGAACAAAAGGTAGCAGTGGGTCTGGGTGCCGTAGGATAGGAGCAGACGTGAAGAGGGTCTTTAGTTTGACAAAAGCTTCCTGGGCCTCCTGGGACCACTGAAAACGGCTGTGTAGGCGGGTCAGTTGGGTGATGGGGCTCACAATAGCAGAGAAACCGGCGATGAACCTCCTGTAAAAATTGGCAAAACCGATGAATCTCTGTACAGCTCTTTTATCCTTAGGAGGTGGCCAGTCTACCACTGCCTTGACCTTTTGTGGGTCCATGGAGGTGCCTTTAGTAGAGATGATGAACCCCAGAAACTGTACGGTAGATCTTTCAAACTCGCATTTCTCAGCTTTAAGATAGAGCTGATGGGCTCTGAGGATGGTGAGGACCTTTCTGACGTGTTCCCGATGTAGCTCCAGAGTAGCTGAAAAAACGAGAATGTCGTCTAGGTACACAACTAAAAAGTCATCCAAATATTTTCTAAAAATGTCATTAACCAGGTGCTGAAAAGTGGCTGGAGCATTACATAGGCCAAATGGCATCACCAAGTATTCATAGTGGCCAAAGCGAGACCTGAAGGCCGTCTTCCACTCATCCCCTGCACGGATTCTGACAAGGTTGTAGGCACCCCTTAAGTCGAGTTTAGAGAAAACTTTAGCTGACCGGAACCGCTGGAAGAGTTCAGGAATAAGTGGTAGAGGATATCGGTTCTTGATAGTGATTTTATTAAGTTCACGATAATCAACGCAGGGCCTGAGTGAACCATCTTTCTTTCCAACGAAGAAAATACCAGTCCCCGCTGGAGAGGTGGATGGCCGGATAAAGCCCTTCTCGAGATTCTCATCAATATAGGCCTTGAGGGCCTTTAGTTCGGTCTCTGACAGAGGAAATATGCGCCCAAAGGGAACTGCGGAGCCTGTGAGCAATTCGATAGGGCAGTCATAGGCCCGATGTGGTGGTAGATGGTCGGCCTTCTTTTTGTCAAAGACATCTTTAAAGTCCTGATAGACCGGGGGAATGTGTTGAAGATTCTCTGATGTCGAGATAACCGATAGGACAGAGCAGGGAGTTGGAGAGATGCAGTGTTGGTGACAATATGGTGATGAGAAGGAGACCTCCTTCCTATTCCAGTGAATTTGGAGGTCATGAGCTTGCAGCCAAGGAAGTCCAAGGATAATTGGAAACATTGGAGAAGATATAAGATCAAACCGTAGAAACTCTTGGTGGCCGGAATCTGTGGTGGTGAGGATAGGTGAAGTCTCCTGAGTTACTGGACCAGACTGTGGAAGGGACCCATCAGCTAAATGGACCAATAGAGGATTTGCCTTGTTGAAGCAAGGAACGTGCCATTCCTTGGCGATAGAGATATCCAGGAAGCAGCTGCAAGCCCCTGAGTCAATCACGGCTGGTAGCCGGATCTTCCTTCCCGCTAGCTGTAGGGAAACAGAAAGAGTCACATAAGTTTGGGTCCGATTGACGGCTTGACAATTCATGAAAGGCTGAGGTGGCAACTTACTAGGCCGGATGGGACAATTCAGGAGGAAATGTCCTGAACCCCCACAATAGAGGCACAGATTGGATCTCCGTCTTCGTTGCCGTTCTTCCTGGGTAAGGCGGGGACGGACTAAACCCAACTGCATTGGTTCCCCTTCAGGGGCCGATGGACCGGATGGGACGGTCGGATAGGCAGCTGGCATCCTAGGGGAAACCCATATTGGTCGGGACCCTTGTATACGTTCTGAGCGACGTTCCCGCATACGTCGATCCAGTTTGGTGGCTACCTGGATCAACTCCTCCAACGAAGTAGGAGGCTCCACCCGGGCTAACTCGTCCTTCAGACTCTCCCTTAATCCCAGTCGATACTGGTAGAGGAGGGCTGCCTCATTCCAGGTGGTATCGGCAGACCATTTGCGGAACTCCGCCGTATAGTCCTCTACAGGCCTTTTACCCTGAGAGAGGGTATGCAGGGTGGCCTCAGCCGTGGCCTTACGTTGGGGGTCATCGTAGAGTTGGCCCATTGCTTCAAAGAATGTATCAACAGTATTAAGGAGAGGGTTCCTTTGTTCCATGAGACCATGGGCCCAAGATTGGGGTTCCTCGGATAGAAGGGAGATGATAAACCCGACTTTGACAATCTCTGAGGAGAAGGTTCGGGGTTGCAGGGCAAGGTACAGGGAACAAGCATTTTTGAAGGACCTGAACTTCCTGTGATCACCCAAAAATCGTTCTGGAATTGGTACCTTGGGTTCAGGCACGGCCATCATCATGGCAGGTGGAGGTTGAGCCTGAGGTGCAGAAGTCCCACTAGTAGACCCGGAAGCTGAACTTGCTAGAGGGGCGGCCGTGGTCAGTTGTTGGAGTCGAGTATCGACTTGAGCATAACCTTCCTGTAGTTTCTGTACCGCTTCCGTGAGGGCAGACACCTGCTGACATAACATGTCCAGTGGGGAAACCGCTCTGTTGGCCTCTGTCATGGCTGGTTCGTACTGTCATGAACTAGGTACTCACCGAGGCCAAGATGCCGAGAGCGGTTGCCCTTGCGACTCGGCGCCCACTGCCCTGAAGGTGACACAGGGACGGTTGGCACCAAGAGGCACAAGCCACCGGTGGGATGGTGACCAGGCGTGGGCTCCTGATGTTGTAGAGTAGGGTAGACTGGAGCAGGTTAGTACGTCCACGAAGTCCTAGTTGAGACACAGCAAAACAGACTGGGGATCAAACACAGGCAGGTTAGGTAAATGCAGGCCGAGGGTCAAACACTGGTAGATTAGGCACAAAGGTATCCTTGAGCAGGAGAGTCCAAGGCAGGCTAGGAATCAAACACTGGCAGGTTCAGAAGAGAGTCCAAGGTACAGGCCAAAGGTCCAGGGGAGGAGAAGGTAACAAATCCAAGTAGGCAAGCCAAAGGTCAAGGTCAGGAGAAGGCAGAGTAGTCAGGACGATCCGGGTTTGGCAACAGGTAAGACAATCTTCAAGGGTCAAGTACAGGATACAAACAGGAAGCAGCTGTCAGACGAACCAGCGTCTGTCTGGGCACAGAGGCCCTCCTTTTATAGGGCCGTTGAGGTCACATGAGGTGATGCCGCGCTACTGCGCATGCGTGCGCGCCGCTTGGCGGGAACACGAGTGCGCACGCGCCGCCGCGTCTTCTCCCTGTCACTGGCTATGAGCCGGGAAGCTGAACCCGTGCGCCTGCGCACTAGCGTGCGCAGCGGACGGAAGCCCTGACAGTCTGTGTGATGGGACTAACACACTTCAAGTCCTATAGGTGCCTCTGGGAACAAAATATATGATCTCTGTGTGATGGGACTAACACACTTCAAGTCCTATAGGTGCTTCTGGGAAGAAAATATAGGTCTGTGTGATGGGACTAACACACTTCAAGTCCTATAGGTGCTTCTGGGAACAAAATATATGATCTCTGTGTGATGGGACTAACACACTTCAAGTCCTATAGGTGCTTCTGGGAACAAAATATATGATCTCTGTGTGATGGGACTAACACACTTCAAGTCCTATAGGTGCTTCTGGGAAGAAAATATAGGAGCTCTGCCTGCCTGCCACGAACACACTACAAGTCCTATAGGTGCTTCTGGGAAGAAAATATAGGAGCTCTGCCTGCCTGCCACGAACACACTACAAGTCCTATAGGTGCTTCTGGGAACAAAATATAGGAGCTCTGCCTGCCTGCCACGAACACACTACAAGTCCTATAGGTGCTTCTGGGAACAAAATATAGGAGCTCTGCCTGCCTGCCACGAACACACTACAAGTCCAATAGGTGCTTCTGGAACAAAATATAGGAGCTCTGCCTGCCTGCCACGAACACACTACAAGCCCCTCTTTCTAAATCAATCTTTCTAAATGAATCTATCTAACTCAATCTCTCTAAGTAAATCTCTCTAACTAACTAAATCCAGCAGAGTGTCACAGAACTATCCTGCTCTATCTACGCCGGAACAGCATGTGACCGGCACAGACGGCGTGGCGGCCTTTTATAGGGGGGGCGTGTACTAAAGCCCCTGAGCTGTAATTGGCTACAGCGTCCTGCCTGTAGCCAATTATGGCTCTTCGAGTTTCCGGCGCTGTGATTGGCCAAGCATGCGGGGTCACAGTGCATGCTTGGCCAATCATCAGCCAGCAATGCACTGCGCCGGCCGCGCCGGCCGCAATGCATTGCGGGGCCGCTCGCATCACACGAACGTGATGCGAGCGGCCAAAATAGTTCTGGGCTCGCCGAGCGAGCGAACACCCGGTGCTCGATGCGAACATGGGTTCGCATCGAGCACCGGGCCCATCCCTAATGGTGAGAGGCCGTGTTAATTCATATTGATGGGGCAATTAGAGTTTTAGATATGGCTGAATGTTTACCATTATAATGCCTGCAAGTACATACAAAGGGCAATGGGGTAAACATAACATACAGTAGGCATAGCAGAACATTGGGCTGTATTATTGTAACTAAGCAGTGTGCGTGTCATTGTACTCAGTGGGGGAAGCTGGGACAAAAACAATATGTCATTTTCCTTGAAGCACATGAGGACAAGTGCCTGTGTTTTTTTTTAATGTGTACAGTACATATTAAGTTAATAAGAATTATAAAGAAGAATGTTGGATGGAAGATTAAGGAAGCAGTTGATATTATATCCTGGTTCCATTTGGCAACTTCAGTAGAACGTACATACCCCTTAAACCTTGCCAGAGAGCTTGAGTTTCAACAGGAGGAAAATACTTGCTGTGCAGGTTTCCCTGAAAATCATGTGCCCAGAAAATATATGAATGCTTGACAATCTGTACTGTTTTCATAGCATCATCTAAAATGGGAGATATGTATAAATGCAAAGAGAGGGATGTGTACAAAGTATAAATCTCGCAGTCTACCCAAACACTGTATGCAGGCTTGATACATCCCCAACATAGCAACTTCAGTTGCTGCAGCAATTCTAAAAGAGTGAGAGGTAATATTATGTAAAACTAAGGCCCAAATATGTCAAACATTTTTTTGTTAACAGATTTCAAGGGACGTGTTGATAAAAGAGTGCCATCAACTTTTGACAGAAAAGAAGGGAAAGCCTTGTGCATAGTTTAAATTGCTTTACTTTAGCATGGATAAGTAACCACCCATGCTTACCCTGCTGATAGGATTTTGACCTTATGAAGAAAAATGTAAAAACTTCTGTACAGCAAATTAATATCTTACCATAACAAACCAGAAGTCAGTTTTAAATAAAGTGTTTCATATGCAGAGAACAGACTGATTCTGTAACAGTAATAATATCACATTTTATGTTGAATGTAATCTGGGATAGTTAAACAGCATAAAAACACCAATTCTGGAGTCCTTTCATGAACTGCTTAAAGAGGAAGTAAAGCCTCTTTAAAAAAAAAAAAAAAAAAAAGACACCCTGCAAGGCAAAGGCATAATGAGCTAGTATGCATAGCATACTAGCTCATTATGAAAAACTTACCTGAAAACGAAGCCCCCGGAGCGGTCCTCATCTTCAATCTTCTTCGCCGCCATCCTGGGCCGGAGTGACTTCCGGGTCTCGCCGCTCCAGCGATATCATTCGCTGGAGCGGCGATGACGTCACTCCCGCGCATGCGCACGAGATCGGCATATTGCCGTGAGAGCGGCATACTCAGTGCGCTCTCAGTGCGCCTGCGCGCCGCTGTCTACGGCGCATGCGCCGTAGACAGCGATGCCTTTTCATCGCTAAATATCTCCTAAACCATGTAGGTTTAGGAGATATTTATTGGACCTACAGGTAAGCCTTAATCTAGGCTTACCTGTAGGCCAAAGTCATGTGGAAGGGTTTACTTCCACTTTAACAAAAAGTAAGAATTACATGTAGAGGCAATGTGTATCTTTTGAAAAGGCAAATCCAGCTAAAATTCTCAATAAATGAGAGTCTAAATAAACACTTTGCTATATTTCACATAAAGGACTGAGGGGATTGTAGACTATTAGTGCACTTGCAACAAAATCACTTGAGTTATGTCCATGATACTTTGTATTCGCATGAATATCCACATGTATTCGTCCTTCATCAAGGTCAGAAGTACTAATACACAAAGGTTTAGTTTCAGAATGTTAAAATGGCATTAAACCTAAAAGCAAAAATCTAATATATTGAAGCTTACCAATCATTAGATGTGGTGGCTGCATTTGTTTTCTATTTTTAGTCTTTTTCCTCTGTTTTCACCCGGTGATCTGACCAGTAACACATCTCCTGTATTAACTATTAACCATTAATTGCCCCTATTATGGATGAATGAGTATGGGGGGGGAGCAGACAACAGAATTGTCAGTCTGTGGGGAGGATAGTATTAAATGTACTAGCAGATTTAAATACACAAACAACTTAAAGCCAAACCCCAGCTCACACTATATGTAGAATAAATATTTTACATAAATAAATAAAAAAAGATTGTTGTAAGCTTCCTTTCCAGTGTCAGATGGTTTGACTCATCTCTGTAACTGATTCACTCTGCTGGAGACTTAGGCCCCTTTCACACTGGGGCGGTTTGCAGGCGCTATTGCGCTAAAAATAGCGCCTGCAAACCGACCCGAAACAGCTGTTGCTGTGTTTATATGAAGCACGCAGTGGTAAACAATAAATGGATACAAAAAATATTTATTAGTTCATATATAATGTTATTTTCAAATTTTGTGGCAATTTATCATAACAGTAATCCTTGTAACAATTTCAAAAATATCCCATAACAACAAAAACGGCGTGGGGGTCCCCCCCAAATCCATCTCGGACCCTTATCCAAGCACGCAGCCCGGAAGGCCAGGAAAGGGGTGGGGACGAGCGAGCGCCCCCCCCTCCTGAGCCGTACCAGGCCGCGTGCCCTCAACATGGGGGGTGCCCTGGGGAAAGGGGGGCCGTGCGCCCCCCCACCCCAAAGCACCTTGTCCCCATGTTGATGAGGACAAGGGCCTCTTCCCGACAACCCTGGCCGTTGGTTGTTGGGGTCTGCGGGCGGGGGCTTATTGGAATCTGGGAGCCCCCTTTTATAAGGGGGCCCCAGATCCCGGCCCCCCACCCTATGTGAATGAGTATGGGGTACGATGTACCCTTACCCATTCACCTAAAGTGTAAAATGTAAAGTAAAGAAACACACACTTTTGAAAAAATTAGTTTATTGCACTGCTCCTGGGGTCTTCTTCCGTCTTGGGGGTCTTCTCGCCGGACTCCTCCGCCATTTACCAAGATCTTTTACCGAGCGGAGAAGTCCGGCTACCTTCTTCGTCGTCGCCGCCGTCGTCTGGTTGTCTCGATCCGCCTTCGGGGGTCTTTGGGGGTCTTCCGGGGTCTCTTCTGTTCTTGCCGCTGTCGTCGCTTTCTGCGCCGCCTTCTTCTTCTTGTTCTTGTTCTTCTTCTTCCGATGTTGACACGTCGCTCCCTCTGGCCGGAATGGCAGAGCCGCGCTGTGCTGGGACTTATATAGTGACAAGGGGACAGGGTCACATGCTCATGTCACATGGTGACCCCGCCCCCTGTGATGTCACAGTCCCAGCATCCTCCGGGACTGTGACATCACAAGGGGGCGGGGTCACCATGTGACATGAGCATGTGACCCTGTCCTCATGTCCCTATATAAGTCCCAGCACAGCGCGGCTCTGGCATTCCGGCCAGAGAGAGCATCGGGTCAACATCGGAAGAAGAACAAGAAGGCGGCGCCGGCGGCACGGAAAACGACGACCGCCGCAAGAACAGAAGAGACCCCCGGAAGACCCCGGAAGACCCCCGAAGGCGGATCGAGACCACCAGACGACGGCGGCGACGACTTCTCCGCTCGGTAAAAGAGCTTGGTAAATGGCGGAGGAGTCCGGCGAGAAGACCCCCAAGACGGAAGAAGACCCCCGGAGCAGTGCAATAAACTATTTTTTCAAAAGTGTGGGTGTTTTTTTACTTTACATTTTACACCTTAGGTGAATGGGTAGGGGTACATCGTACCCCATACTCATTCACATAGGGTGGGGGGCCGGGATCTGAGGGCCCCCTTATAAAAGGGGGCTCCCAGATTCCGATAAGCCCCCGCCCGCAGACCCCGACAACCAACGGCCAGGGTTGTTGGGAAGAGACCCTTGTCCTCATCAACATGGGGACAAGGTGCTTTGGGGTGGGGGGGCCCCCCTTTCCCCAGGGCACCCCCCATGTTGAGGGCACGCGGCCTGGTACGGCTCAGGAGGGGGGGGGCGCTCGTTCGTCCCCACCCCTTTCCTGGCCTGCCAGGCTGCGTGCTCGGATAAGGGTCTGACATGGATTTGGGGGGGACCCCCACGCCGTTTTTGTTGTTATGGGATATTTTTGAAATTGTTACAAGGATTACTGTTATGATAAATTGCCACAAAATTTGAAAATAACATTATATATGAACTAATAAATATTTTTTATATCCATTTATTGTTTACCACTGCGTGCTTCATATAAACACAGCAACAGCTGTTTCGGGTCGGTTTGCAGGCGCTATTTTTAGCGCAATAGCGCCTGCAAACCGCCCCAGTGTGAAAGGGGCCTAAGTCTCCAGCAGAGTGAATCAGTTACAGAGATGAGTCAAACCATCTGACACTGGAAAGGAAGCTTACAACAATCTTTTTTTATTTATTTATGTAAAATATTTATTCTACATATAGTGTGAGCTGGGGTTTGGCTTTAAGTTGTTTGTGTATTTAAATCTGCTAGTACATTTAATACTATCCTCCCCACAGACTTACAATTCTGTTGTCTGCCCCCCCCCCATACTCATTCATCCATAATAGGGGCAATTAATGGTTAATAGTTAATACAGGAGATGTGTTACTGGTCAGATCACCGGGTGAAAACAGAGGAAAAAGACTAAAAATAGAAAACAAATGCAGCCACCACATCTAATGATTGGTAAGCTTCAATATATTAGATTTTTGTTTTTAGGTTTAATGCCATTTTAACATTCTGAAACTAAACCTTTGTGTATTAGTACTTCAGCAATGGCCCGGAGCTAAATTAGGGGAGGGCCAACATGACTAGGGGGGGACTGTGAGGCGGAGCGGCGTCAGCGTCGACCACGTGAGCAGGTAGGGGGCGGAGCCGGCGTGCCGTCATTCAGTCGGCGCCATCGTGAGCAACAGGCAGGAGCTTTTTCCCCATCGCTCCGCCTGTTAGCTGTGATCAGTCCCGCGTAGTCCCGCGCAGTCCCGCGCGGTCAGGTACTATGGGGGATCTTGAGGCCCTATTTTCTCGGCTCCGGGAGGAGGCCGCGGCACGGGGGGACGGCTGGTTGCAGGCATCGGTAGCTAGCCTGCTCCAGGGCCCCAGCCAGGCCTCGTCCAGCGCGCCCGCCGGCCCCCCTCCCCCACCTCGTACACGTGCCAGGAGGTCTAAGCCTCCTGAGCGCTACAGCCCAGGAGCAGCCAGCGATAGGGATGGGGATAGGAGCCAGGACCAGGACCTTCTTGCCCCGCCAGCCAAGCGCAGGCCTGCTGCGGCATGTGCGGCGGCCGGTGGGCCTCCCCACACACGGAGGACAAGGGGGGGAGGCTATAACACCAGGCATGACCCCCATCACCCTGCGGCTGAGGACAGACAGGATGCGGCCGCCTCGGTGGGCTCACCGCCCGAACTGAGGGTGGCTCGGCGTGGGAGAGTGGCCTCGGCGGGTGATGGCCATTTGCGTGGAACGGCCAGGGCCTGTATTCCTGACGGTAGAGGGAGGAGAAGACCAGAGGGGACAGCTCAGCGCCAGCGAGGGGACCTAGCCGAAATACGGTCCAGATCAGCGGCCAGGCGGGCTTCACCTGCCCGGCCTAGGGCTCTGCGGGACATTGACTCTGAACGGGTGGCACAGGCCGGTACGGCGCGCAGTGTGGTCGTCACTGCTAGGCGCCCTGCAGCTACGGGGAATCCTGACCTGCGGCCTACTGAGGAGGATCGGAGGGAGGCCGGGAGTTCCCAAGACAGTCTGTCGGAGGGTGAAGTGATCGACCAGGAGGAGGACGAGGTGCCGGAGGCGACGCGTGGAGCAGGACGTGCGGCTGGATGTCCGTTGGGGCAGCGACAGCCAGGTAAGGTTCCTCATGTTCGCTCTTCTGCCTATCCTGTCAGTGCTAAAGGGGATTCTGTTTGTGGGGCTGTGAGGGCCGGGGAGCAAGGGGTTGGCTCTGGCGGGGTGCGTCACGGTATGGTTTCCCTTTCCCCAGGGGTGGCGGGGCCGCAGGATGCAGGGGTGGTGCAAACACTGCTGGCGGGTCTCCGTGAGGTGTTAGCGCGCTGCGAGGCTGGTGCGCGGCCGGCAGCTGACGCTTCTCCGGTGGCGGCATGGGCGGCTGCCCACAATTATGCAACTCAAGGCTCTGGGGTAAATCCGGGTATAGCGCTTGGGGTTGCAGGGCCGGCAGGGGGCCCAGGTGGGGTGGCTTATTCTGGGGCCGCGACTGCTTCATCGTCGACGGTGGCAGTTGGGGAGATGGCTGCGGCGAGTAAAGGGACAGCGGGTGTAGATGGCGTGCGTCTGGTGGACGCCGCAAAATGTGAGGTCTACGTCTGTTTTGAGGGGCCCTTGGGCGCTCACTTGAAGACTGAGGTAAAGGACCGCATTTGGAAAGGGGAATACGTGGAGATTTTCTCCTTGTTGCCCTTGGAAAAGTTTAACTTGGACAAAGTTAAACCCGACGAGAGCAAAAAGGAGGAGGAGGAAAAGCGGCGATACCGGTTGATCCCGCGCACGTTTGCAAACTGGTTGCAGGCGTTCGCGATTTTGGCGAGTGTCATAGGGGAAAAGGCGCCGGAAAACTGCTCCCCGCTTTTCTGCTACCTCGATTCCATCGGGGAAGCACAAAGGGTATATGGGGGTACCGCTTGGTTGCGCTACAATGAGCAATTCAGGCAAAGGAAGGTGGTCCGTCCGTCCTTACGGTGGGATCATAAAGACATTAGTCTTTGGATGAAGTTAATGTCATCTCCGAGGAGTCCGTTATCTCCCTTTCAGGGGGGGGGCGGTGGTCCGGCATCTGCCGGTCAACCGGCCGGAAATCGCATGGGTTTCTGCTGGCAGTTTAACGCGGGCACGTGCAAATTCAGGGCCAAGTGTCGATTCCGACATGAGTGTTCCTCGTGCGGGGGTTCCCACTCCCAATCTCGGTGCTTCAAGCAAGGACGCGGAAAAGGGGGAGACACTGGCAAAAGGGAGGACGCCGGTGAAGGTAGGAAGGATGGTTCCCTTCCTAAGACGGTATCCTAATCAGGAGGTTGCCAGGTTATTAGAGTTGGGGTTTACCGAGGGTTTCCGGCTGCACAGTCAGCTTCAAGTGGTTCCGCCTATGGCGGATAATTTGAAGTCGGCTAGGGAGCATGCGGGCATTGTGATGGAGAAGTTGCTGAAGGAAGTCAGGCTGGGGCGTATGGCTGGCCCGTTCGATCGGCCCCCATTACCCGATTTAGTGGTGTCACCTTTGGGCGTGGTTCCCAAGAAAGAGCCGAACAAGTTTCGGCTCATTCACCATTTGTCATACCCGCGTGGGGGGTCGGTTAATGACTCCATTGATCCGGGCCTTTGCACGGTGTCATATACGTCATTTGACGCGGCGGTCGCCTGGGTTCAACGTTTTGGAAAAGGGGCGCTGTTGGCGAAAACGGATATAGAGGCTGCTTTCCGCCTCTTGCCAGTTCATCCTGATTGCTGACGTTTATTGGGGTGTCGGTGGCAGGGCAAGTTTTTTGTTGACAGGTGTTTGCCCATGGGGTGTGCTATTTCTTGTGCCTTGTTTGAGCAGTTCAGCTCATTTTTAGAATGGGCGGTTCGGGACGTTGCGGGTTTGTCATCCGTCATCCATTACTTGGATGATTTTCTGTGCATAGGGCCTGCGGATAGCCTTGTGTGTGCTTCCCTGTTGGCTACGGTTCAACAGCTTTTTGAAGTTTTTGGGGTTCCATTGGCCCCGGATAAGACTGAAGGTCCGTCCACGGAGCTACGTTTCCTGGGTATAGTTATAGATACCATGATGATGGAGTGCCGTTTGCCTGAAGACAAACTAGAGGGTTTAAAGTTGGAGGTGGCAGAGGCGTTGCAAGTGAAGAAGATCCAGCTTCGAGCCCTGCAATCCCTCCTCGGCAAATTGAATTTTGCCTGCCGGATCATGCCAGTGGGGCGGGTTTTTTGTAGGCGTCTGGCAGCGGCCACGGCCGGTGTGCGGGCCCCGCATCATTTCATTCGGCTGGGGCAGGAGCAGAAAGCAGATCTGAGGGTCTGGGACTCCTTCCTGGCTACGTATAATGGTCGTTCTCTCTGGTTGGGACAGGTAGTGTCGAATTTTGATATGGAATTGTTCACCGATGCGGCTGGTTCTGGGGGTTTTGGGGCTTTCTACCAGGGCAGGTGGAGCGCCGGCGAATGGCCGTCGGCATGGAAGGCGGGAGGTTTAGTTCGCAATTTAGCGGCTTTGGAATTGTTTCCCATTGTGTTAGCTGTTGAGCTTTGGGGGGAGGATTTCAGGAATCGCCGCATGCGTTTCCATTGCGACAATCTGGGGGTGGTTCAGGCCATCAATAATAACACTGCGTCTTCGCCCCCGGTTGTGCGCTTATTGCGGCACCTGGTGTTACGGTGTTTAAGCATTAACTGTTTTGTGACTGCTGTACATGTTACGGGAATCGATAATTCAGTGGCTGATGCGTTATCTCGTTTCCAGTGGGACAGATTTCGTCAATTGGCACCGGAAGCGGAAGTGCACGGGATTCCTTGCCCCGATCGTTTATGGGACATCGCTTCGCCACAGCCCAGCTGTTAATTCGTAGATCGATTTCTGCTGCCACTTGGAAAGCGTACAGTAAGGTCTGGTTGGAATGGGGCGAATTGTTGCAAGAAGTTGGGGAATGCCCTCGGGACGAGGATAGGGTTCATTTGCTACTTTATCTTATTGGTAGGAACTTTGAGTGCGGTGTGTCGGCTTCCAGCATGTCAAGGAAGTTGGCCGGGCTGGCCTTCATGTTCCAGTTGGCGGGCCAGCGGGATGCCACTAAGGCTTTCATGGTCCGGTGTGCCATGCGCGGATATCGCGCGGGTGGCACAGCGACCGATACGAGACGCCCAGTTTCTTTTCAGGTTTTGGGTGATGTGGTGACACAATTGGAGACAGTTTGCATGTCGCGTTTTGAGACTGTTTTGTTTCGGGCGGTATTTGTGCTCGCCTTTTTCGGGGCCTTCCGGGTGGGAGAGATGGTGAGTAGGAACAAACGGGGAGATGGTGGGTTAGACGTCAGGGACGTGATGGTGCAGGATGGGACCTTGAGGGTGTTTTTGAGGCGATCTAAGACCGACCAATTGGGCAGAGGGGCCTGGGTGGAGCTGAGGTCGATTCCGGGTTCCCCTGTGTGTCCGGTGACGGCTGTGGGGGAATTTTGCCAGATCAGGCCTCAGGGCGGAGGGGTTTTCTTCCGCCACGAGGATGGAACGGCTGTGTCCCGTTTTCAATTTCAGGCAGTTTTCAAGAAGTGTCTGGTGGCAGCGGGCTTGACGGCGACAAATTACTCCTCTCACTCGTTCCGCATCGGAGCAGCCACTGAGGCGGTTCGGTGGGGATTGGATGATAGGGCGGTACAGAAGATTGGTCGCTGGGAATCAGCGCGCTTCAGGTTGTACGTCCGCCCCCATTTGTTGTAAAAGTGGAGAGTGGTGCTGGGCAAAAACAGGGTGGGGTATTGGTTACAATTCGTGCCTCATTTATCGTCTTCCGCTTCTTAAAAATTTCATGCTTTTTCTGTCAGGTTTATGTGTTGTCCTCACCCCTCCCCCCTCCTATTCCCCTTGTTTTTTCTTTGTCATTTCAGATTCAGATTCCTGCCTGGTATGGATCCTGGGACATTCATTTGTGTATTGGGGTGCCAGGAGGGCTGATATTAGAAGGAATGGCAGGTTGTTAGGCTTGTCTGGGGAGGAGGGCACAGTTCGCTGGCTGGGATTCCCGGGCATGTTGTGGTCCAGGGTAGTGCCTGAAATGCACTGGTAGGCCCGACTCGACCGCCCTCCAGATGTGGTATTGTTTCACGTCGGGGGTAATGACCTGGGTTTGCGGTGTGCGAGGGAACTGGTGAGGGACATCAAATTCGATCTCCTGCGTTTACAATCCTCTTTTCCCGACACAATTTTT
This sequence comes from Lithobates sylvaticus, assembly GCA_028564925.1. Taxonomy (NCBI): domain Eukaryota; kingdom Metazoa; phylum Chordata; class Amphibia; order Anura; family Ranidae; genus Lithobates; species Lithobates sylvaticus. The sequence continues at coordinate 208,127,688 of CM053032.1, forward strand.
ATCTGGTCGGACATTGTGACCAGGACAGCGTGGCGCTTTGCTCGCTCGGTTGCAGGCCTCAACAGAGCCAGGGTGAAGGTTAACAAGGCAGTGGCCAAGTTTTTTGTGCGGAACGGGGGTCTGGCGGTACGTCATCGGGAGTTGGAGGAGGAGACGTGGCGGTTTTTGCGTGCGGATGGCGTGCACCTCAATGCTATCGGGATTGACCTTTGGCAGCTTGGGTTGCAAGACGGAGTGCAGCGAGCATTCAGGATGTGGAGGGCTACACGCACGTAAGGTTTCACGTGCGTGTGCTATGGCGCTAGGTCTATGGGGTCTTTGAAGGCGGTGCTTAGAAAGTTGTATCTGGAAGGAAGTTGCTGCTTGTCCCCGAGCTTTCGTAATACGCGGCGGGGGGCCTTTTCATGGGTGTACCGATACAAGGAGTTGGTTCAAAAATGATAATTTACCTTCAAAGACCCCTAGATCAGTAAGGTGTAATACGGGTTGTACAGTTGGTTGATAATGTTGGTTAAAAAATGTATTTATATGCATTAAGTTATTTGTTTTTCCAAAGAATTTTTGTATTTTTTCATATGTTTTAATAAAGAAAATGGCTGCTATGGCCATTCGACTCCAAAGAGGAATGTGTCGTCTGGTCAATTATAGATAGGTAAGATAAGGGTATAGGTTGTCACATTAGGTAGCCTCACGAATTAGGCACATCCCTTAGTCAAGCAATGGCCCGGAGCTAAATTAGGGGAGGGCCAACATGACTAGGGGGGGACTGTGAGGCGGAGCGGCGTCAGCGTCGACCACGTGAGCAGGTAGGGGGCGGAGCCGGCGCGCCGTCATTCAGTCGGCGCCATCGTAATCAACAGGCAGGAGCTTTTTCCCACCCTCCCTCCCTATTTAGAGTGACAGTGCTTTTTGAAGGCTGTGAAATGGGGGTGTTTTTCCCCCTGGTGGTCTCCTTCGACGGTTGGTATTGTTTAATGTCGTAGCAGCGCTAGGTCTATGGGGTCTTTGAAGGCGGTGCTTAGAAAGTTGTATCTGGAAGGAAGTTGCTGCTTGTCCCCGAGCTTTCGTAATACGCGGCGGGGGGCCTTTTCATGGGTGTACCGATACAACGAGTTGGTTCAAAAATTATAATTTACCTTCAAAGACCCCTAGATCAGTAAGGTGTAATACGGGTTGTACAGTTGGTTGATAATGTTGGTTAAAAAATGTATTTATATGCATTAAGTTATTTGTTTTTCCAAAGAATTTTTGTATTTTTTCATATGTTTTAATAAAGAAAATGGCTGCTATGGCCATTCGACTCCAAAGAGGAATGTGTCGTCTGGTCAATTATAGATAGGTAAGATAAGGGTATAGGTTGTCACATTAGGTAGCCTCACGAATTAGGCACATCCCTTAGTCATGACCTTGATGAAGGACGAATACATGTGGATATTCATGCGAATACAAAGCATCATGGACATAACTCAAGTGATTTTGTTGCAAGTGCACTAATAGTCTACAATCCCCTCAGTCCTTTATGTGAAATATAGCAAAGTGTTTATTTAGACTCTCATTTATTGAGAATTTTAGCTGGATTTGCCTTTTCAAAAGATACACATTGCCTCTACATGTAATTCTTACTTTTTGTTAAGCAGTTCATGAAAGAACTCCAGAATTGGTGGGTTTAAACTATGCACAAGGCTTTCCCTTCTTTTCTGTCAAAAGTTGATGGCACTCTTTTATCAACACGTCCCTTGAAATCTGTTAACAAAAAAATGTTTGACATATTTGGGCCTTAGTTTTACATAATATTACCTCTCACTCTTTTAGAATTGCTGCAGCAACTGAAGTTGCTATGTTGGGGATGTATCAAGCCTGCATACAGTGTTTGGGTAGACTGCGAGATTTATACTTTGTACACATCCCTCTCTTTGCATTTATACATATCTCCCATTTTTAATGATTCTATGAAAACAGTACAGATTGTCAAGCATTCATATATTTTCTGGGCACATGATTTTCAGGGAAACCTGCACAGCAAGTATTTTCCTCCTGTTGAAACTCAAGCTCTCTGGCAAGGTTTAAGGGGTATGTACGTTCTACTGAAGTTGCCAAATGGAACCAGGATATAATATCAACTGCTTCCTTAATCTTCCATCCAACATTCTTCTTTATAATTCTTATTAACTTAATATGTACTGTACACATTAAAAAAAAAACACAGGCACTTGTCCTCATGTGCTTCAAGGAAAATTACATATTGTTTTTGTCCCAGCTTCCCCCACTGAGTACAATGACACGCACACTGCTTAGTTACAATAATACAGCCCAATGTTCTGCTATGCCTACTGTATGTTATGTTTACCCCATTGCCCTTTGTATGTACTTGCAGGCATTATAATGGTAAACATTCAGCCATATCTAAAACTCTAATTGCCCCATCAATATGAATTAACACGACCTCTCACCATCAGTCACACATACAAATTCCTAACCTCTCCCCATTGCTCTACATTAGTTATTATCCCTGGCTCCAGTGGGCTTTGTTGGTAATGTAGAGATTAATATTATTATTATTATACAAGATTTATATAGCGCCAACAGTTCACGCAGTGCTTTACAATATAAAAGGGAGACAATACAGTTATAATACAATAAAATACAAGAGGATTAAGAGGGCACTGCTCAGAAGAGTTTACAATCTAATAGGGCTGGGCAGGTGGTACAAAAGGTTGTAACTGTGGGGAATGAGCTGATGGAAGTGGTAGAAGATTAGTTGGAGACATGATAGGCTTTCCTGAAGAGATGCGTTTTCAGGGATCGCCTGAAGGTAGAAAGAGTAGGGGATAGCCGGACAATTGAAGGTAGCGAGTTCCAGAGGATGGGAGATGCTCTGCAGAAATCATGGAGATAAGCAAGGGAGGAGGAAATGAGAGAGCTTGACAGTAGGAGGTCTTGAGAAGAGGCATCACCTATATAATGTATACAGAGCTGTGTTCCTGTATGGTAAGGAGACTTCCAGTTCTACTTCTGGAACAAAATCAAATCTGGCTGCATTTACAGGAAATCTTGTATTCTTGATTGAGAAGAATCTTGATTGAGAAGAGCGGAGAGGACGGTTTGGGATATGTTTGGAGACAAGATTGGTGATATGGCTCGGGGCAGAGTTGGGGATGGCTTTGTAAGTTGTGGTTAGTATTTTGAATTTAATTCGCTGGGCGATCGGGAGCAAGTGTAGGGATTGCATAATGCAGAACTTAATCTTTTAGAAAATGAAGTGATCTGCTTGAATGATACCCCAGTAAACTAAAGCTACTGGGCATAGTGATTATCATTGATTACAAATCTCTCCTTCACCAGCCTACTTGTTAGACAAGTGACCACAGCTCAATGCCATGAAAAGGGACCTGGTGTCTCCTGCACTATGAGCCATATTACAGGATGTGATTTTGTCACCTTAAGTCACAATATGCAGATTTTTAAAGATAGAAATATCCGCGCTTAGGGTGTTAGGAACTGCTGCCCCCTAGAGACACTACACCTAAATGTAGTATGGGTAAATGAAAATGTAGGGAAGGGGTATTGGCGCTGTTCAGAGTGTGAAGGTATATAAGGGGTATTTTATTAGCAATGGGAGAGAAGTGGATTATAGGGACTCCAATACCATGGAGAGAGGTTGGATGGTTTGGTCATCAATAATATTAAATCAATTTAAAATAAGACCACACAGGTTGGAAGGTGTTCAAGAACACAAATATTTTGCAATGAGCGTAGATGACGATGGATAAAAAGAGAGCAATATGAATAAATAAATAGCGGTGAGAAAATAGAAGGTATAATAAATAAGGAAAGTGCACGTGCGCAAATAAATACACCTTAGTGGATCATGAATAGTAAATGATATGCAGGTTTTCTTATAGTATAAAATTGATATAAACAAATTGATATAAAAATGTATAGACTTGTATGTGAAAATACAGGATTATCTAGTACTATATAAATATGTGAGTATAAAAAATATATATATGTGCCAAAAAAAATAAATAAATAAAAGTTCAGTATATTCAAGTGGTGTTTTAGGCTGATGGGTATCAGTGAATGAAGGTTGATTACATATGTCCTGAATCTGCAATCAATACAGCCCACAGTAAAAAATCCACAGTAATAAGTCCATATACTGTGTGCAGAGAGGTGTAAGCAAAAAGTCAATAAGTGGATGCGATCTGTGTACTCTCGGTGTGATCACATGGTGGATATTGGCAGTGTGTTGAGAAATGTAGGTAAGCAGCTGTGGGGGTCCTTTACTCCCCTCCTTCCGACCGTACCCCTAATGAAAATGCACTAACCAGAGTGCCCAACCCCTGCAGGGGTGATGGGCATAAAAGTGGTGATCCTCACGGGTCTTCCTCGTCCGGGTCAGAGGTGTCCTTCTCTGGGGGGTCCGTGCCAGCTGGGTCCTCTTTACTCTGCCGTCTGGTGCGCTCAAATGGAGAGAGTGTGGCCGTGAGAATACCGAAACCGGAAACAGAGGCTGCGCCGGATGTGACGTATTGCGTACCACGATAGTCCCCCCTTACGCGTTTCGTCATTATTATTATTTTTTATTTTTTCCATTTTAAAGTATTTTTTTTATTTAGTTGTCCAGGTTCACCCTTTCCAAATTCCCACCTTTTGGGTGCCCATTTTTCCCCTCCCCCCCCCCTAGCGCGGTTTATCCTTTTCCATGTCAGAATCAGAGTCTAAGTGCTGCACTCTGCACTGCATCCTGAGACTGTCTCACTCTCTCCACCCACCCCCCTTCTCCGGCTATGGAGCCCAGTGGCTTGCAGGCAACAGGGCAGGGAGGGACTGATCTTCTTAGGTCTCCACCCACCTTCTTCTGCAGCACCCGCGGTCCCCGTCCATCATCTGGTGGCATCAATTAGACATGCTGAGAGATCCATATGATTTCATGGCTGCCCATGCCCGCAGTGGCAGTGCCCGACTTCTCCTCCCACCCGCGGCCCACTCAACTGTTGTTAAGCAACCCAGGAGAACCACCACTCACCACAACTTCAGCATATCATTATTAGACAGTGAGGAAATGGAATAAGGTGGATAACTGGAATAGAAGGTGACACAAGTCGGGCCGGGCACTGTCACTGGGGGACAGGACAGTAATAATTGAAGCTGACAAGTGAAGTGGGGCCGGGGGACTCAGTCTATGACCATCTCCTGTACCATGTCTGCAGTCTCTGACCATCTCCTGTACCATGTCCACAGTCTCTGACCATCTCCTGTACTACGTCTTGAGTCTCTGACCATCTCCTGTATCATGTCTCCAATCTCTGACCATCTCCTGTAGTATGTCTGCAGTCTCTGCCCATCTACTGTTCTACATCTGCAGTCTCTGACCGTCTCCTGTACCATGTCTGCAGTCTCTGACCATCTCCTGTACCATGTCCACAGTCTCTGACCGTCTCCTGTACTATGTCCGCAGTCTCTGACCATCTCCTGTACTACGTCTGCAGTCTCTGACCATGACAATGTGATTATGACATTTTTGAAAAGGGGCAGAGCATGGGTGACCTTAAAATTATGCCTCCCTGAAAAAAGTTCTGCGGATGCCCATGGGTGTGGGGATGATGCTACAATCTCCATCTCAGCCAATAAAGTCTACTGTAGTATGACGCATACAAGATGAATATTTTAGAATGCTTTTGGGTGACAGGACTCTCAAACATCAGAGGCAGGCCCAACACCACTGCTAATTTAGTTATCACCTAATGCCAGTAGTCAAGGACATGTGAGCAACCACAAAGGGCTGAGTTAATATGATTCAGTCTCTGGGGTGTGTAATATAGAGGACATTCAGCTTGACAAACTGGTTCCTTGCAGAGACCACCAGTTTAGTGTATTGTGCTACTCCATCTTCCCAGACATCCTCAAACTAGGGATATTGCCTTTCCACTTGTGAAATGAATCAGTAGTCATGGAGCTATGTGTCATGAGTAGGGCATAAATAGAAGAGAGAGGTTTTTGAAGACCTTGTGTAATAAAGTGGGTTTTAACAGGGTGTTGTTGGAGGAAAGGTGGGATTGGTTATTAAGATATCTTATCTTGTTTCTAATTATGGAAATATGCACTTTAAGCATTAGATACATTTAGAGTACACATCATTTATTGATATTTGTGGGGTAGGTACATGGGTTATTGCCCAGTTAAATAGCAGCGTATTGAAAACACCATTTAGCTGTAATAGCTTTCTTAACCACTTCCATACTGGACCATTGCCATATGCCATCCCCGGTAGACATCATATGACATCCTCTGCTTGTCGCCACCAGGGGCCCGCAGCGTGGCGATCAGAGATGAGGCATGCCCCTCGGACACAGTCCATCCCAGATCAGTGTAAAAAGCCAATTATAACTGTCTCTTTACCACATGACTGGCTGTGTCCAATCACAGGCAGTCACATGCACTGTCCTTGTGCACGTCGCTCGACAAGACTTGTCACCCTGACACAGCCCATCCCTGATTATGGCATAGAGCCAATGAAATTGTCTCTTTACCACATGACTAGCTCTGTCCAGTCACAGCCGGTCACAGAATGTAAACAAACTGCAGTAACAAGTTGTTACCGGATTCTCCTCCTCACACAACGATCGTGTGTGAAAAGGAGATTGTGGTAACAGCTTGTTACCGCTTACAGTGCACACCATTAACATTGATTTCCCCCCTAATAAAGAGGACCTGTCACCAGTCCATCAAAGTACCTGTCACAGCCCACCAGAGTACCTGTCACCAGCCCATCTGAGTACCTGTCACCAGCCTATCTGAGTACCTGCCACAAGCCCATCTGAGTACCCAAGTACCTATCACCAGCCCATCTGAGTACCCGAGTACCTGTCACCAGCCCATCAGAGTACCTGAGTACCTGTTTCCAGCCCATCAGGGTAACCAAGTACCTGTCTCCCGCCCATCAGAGTGCCCGAGTACCTATCTGCAGCCCATCAGAGTACCCAAGTACCTATCTGCAGCCCATGCCTCATAGAATATACCTTGTGGTGTTTTCTTTATAAAATGGGGTCATTTTGTGGGTAATTCCACTGTCCTGGTGCTCCACAACCTTCAAAAGTGTGATAGGAAGTAATTCAATTATATGTGTAATTTATGCTCCTAGAACGCCTGAAGGTACTACTTCAATGTTCAACCTCTCTATTAGGGATGGGCCCGGTGCTCGATGCGAACCCACGTTCGCATCGAGCACCGGGCGTTCGCTCGCTCGGCGAGCCCAGAACTATTTTGGCCGCTCGCATCACGTTCGTGTGATGCGAGCGGCCCCACAATGCATTGCGGCCGGCGCGGCCGGCGCAGTGCATTGCTGGCTGATGATTGGCCAAGCATGCACTGTGACCCCGCATGCTTGGCCAATCACAGCCCCGGAAACTCGAAGAGCCATAATTGGCTACAGGCAGGACGCCTGTAGCCAATTACAGCTCAGGGGCTGTAGTACACGCCCCCCCCTATAAAAGGCCGCAACGCCGTCTGCGCCGGTCACATGCTGTTCCGGCGCAGATTGAGCAGGCTGATTCTGTGACACTCTGCTGCATTTAGATAGTTAGAGAGATTTACTTACAGAGATTGAGTTAGATAGATTCAGTTACAAAGATTGATTGAGAAAGAGGGGCTTGTAGTGTGTTCGTGGCAGGCAGGCAGAGCTCCTATATTTTGTTACCAGAAGCACCTATAGGACTTGTAGTGTGTTCGTGGCAGGCAGGCAGAGCTCCTATATTTTGTTACCAGAAGCACCTATAGGACTTGTAGTGTGTTCGTGGCAGGCAGGCAGAGCTCCTATATTTTGTTCCCAGAAGCACCTATAGGACTTGTAGTGTGTTCGTGGCAGGCAGGCAGAGCTCCTATATTTTGTTACCAGAAGCACCTATAGGACTTGTAGTGTGTTCGTGGCAGGCAGGCAGAGCTCCTATATTTTGTTCCCAGAAGCACCTATAGGACTTGAAGTGTGTTAGTCCCATCACACACACAGAGCTATATTTTGTTCCCAGAAGCACCTATAGGACTTGAAGTGTGTTAGTCCCATCACACACACAGAGCTATATTTTGTTCCCAGAAGCACCTATAGGACTTGAAGTGTGTTAGTCCCATCACACACACAGAGCTATATTTTGTTCCCAGAAGCACCTATAGGACTTGAAGTATGTTAGTCCCATCACACACACAGAGCTATATTTTGTTCCCAGAAGCACCTATAGGACTTGAAGTGTGTTAGTCCCATCACACACACAGAGCTATATTTTGTTCCCAGAAGCACCTATAGGACTTGAAGTGTGTTAGTCCCATCACACACACAGAGCTATATTTTGTTCCCAGAAGCACCTATAGGACTTGAAGTGTGTTAGTCCCATCACACACACAGAGCTATATTTTGTTCCCAGAAGCACCTATAGGACTTGAAGTGTGTTAGTCCCATCACACACACAGAGCTATATTTTGTTCCCAGAAGCACCTATAGGACTTGAAGTGTGTTAGTCCCATCACACACACAGAGCTATATTTTGTTCCCAGAAGCACCTATAGCACTTGAAGTGTGTTAGTCCCATCACAGACACAGAGCTATATTTTGTTCCCAGAAGCACCTACAGGACTTGAAGTGTGTTAGTCCCATCACACACACAGAGCTATATTTTGTTCCCAGAAGCACCTATAGGACTTGAAGTGTGTTAGTCCCATCACACACACAGAGCTATATTTTGTTCCCAGAAGCACCTATAGCACTTGAAGTGTGTTAGTCCCATCACAGACACAGAGCTATATTTTGTTCCCAGAAGCACCTATAGGACTTGAAGTGTGTTAGTCCCATCACACACACAGAGCTATATTTTGTTCCCAGAAGCACCTATAGGACTTGAAGTGTGTTAGTCCCATCACACACACAGAGCTATATTTTCTTCCCAGAAGCACCTATAGGACTTGAAGTGTGTTAGTCCCATCACACACACAGAGCTATATTTTGTTCCCAGAAGCACCTATAGGACTTGAAGTGTGTTAGTCCCATCACACACACAGAGCTATATTTTGTTCCCAGAAGCACCTATAGGACTTGAAGTGTGTTAGTCCCATCACACACACAGAGCTATATTTTGTTCCCAGAAGCACCTATAGGACTTGAAGTGTGTTAGTCCCATCACACACACAGAGCTATATTTTGTTCCCAGAAGCACCTATAGGACTTGAAGTGTGTTAGTCCCATCACACACACAGAGCTATATTTTGTTCCCAGAAGCACCTATAGGACTTGAAGTGTGTTAGTCCCATCACACACACAGAGCTATATTTTGTTCCCAGAAGCACCTATAGGACTTGAAGTGTGTTAGTCCCATCACACACACAGAGCTATATTTTGTTCCCAGAAGCACCTATAGCACTTGAAGTGTGTTAGTCCCATCACACACACAGAGCTATATTTTGTTCCCAGAGGCACCTATAGGACTTGAAGTGTGTTAGTCCCATCACACACACAGAGCTATATTTTGTTCCCAGAAGCACCTATAGGACTTGAAGTGTGTTAGTCCCATCACACACACAGAGCTATATTTTGTTCCCAGAAGCACCTATAGCACTTGAAGTGTGTTAGTCCCATCACACAGACCTTTATTTTCTTCACAGAAGCACCTATAGGACTTGAAGTGTGTTAGTCCCATCACACAGAGCTCCTCTATTTTCTTTGCAGAAGCACCCATAGGACTTCTAGTGTGTTAGTGGCATCACACAGAGCTCCTATATATTCTTCTCAGCAGCACCCACAGGACTTCTAGTGTGTTAGTGGCATCACACAGAGCTCCTCTATTTTCTTTGCAGAAGCACCCACAGGACTTCTAGTGTGTTAGTGGCATCACACAGAGCTCCTCTATTTTCTTTGCAGAAGCACCCATAGGACTTCTAGTGTGTTAGTGGCATCACACAGAGCTCCTATATTTTCTTCTCAGCAGCACCCACAGGACTTCTAGTGTGTTAGTGGCATCACACAGAGCTCCTCTATTTTCTTTGCAGAAGCACCCATAGGACTTCTAGTGTGTTAGTGGCATCACACAAAGCTCCTCTATTTTCTTTGCAGAAGCACCCATAGGACTTCTAGTGTGTTAGTGGCATCACACAGAGCTCCTCTATTTTCTTTGCAGAAGCACCCACAGGACTTCTTGTGTGTTAGTGGCATCACACAGAGCTCCTCTATTTTCTTTGCAGAAGCACCCATAGGACTTCTAGTGTGTTAGTGGCATCACACAGAGCTCCTCTATTTTCTTTGCAGAAGCACCCATAGGACTTCTAGTGTGTTAGTGGCATCACACAGAGCTCCTCTATTTTCTTTGCAGAAGCACCCATAGGACTTCTAGTGTGTTAGTGGCATCACACAGAGCTCCTCTATTTTCTTTGCAGAAGCACCCATAGGACTTCTAGTGTGTTAGTGGCATCACACAGAGCTCCTATATATTCTTCTCAGCAGCACCCACAGGACTTCTAGTGTGTTAGTGGCATCACACAGAGCTCCTCTATTTTCTTTGCAGAAGCACCCACAGGACTTCTAGTGTGTTAGTGGCATCACACAGAGCTCCTCTATTTTCTTTGCAGAAGCACCCATAGGACTTCTAGTGTGTTAGTGGCATCACACAGAGCTCCTATATTTTCTTCTCAGCAGCACCCACAGGACTTCTAGTGTGTTAGTGGCATCACACAGAGCTCCTCTATTTTCTTTGCAGAAGCACCCACAGGACTTCTAGTGTGTTAGTGGCATCACACAGAGCTCCTCTATTTTTTTGCAGAAGCACCCATAGGACTTCTAGTGTGTTAGTGGCATCACACAGAGCTCCTCTATTTTCTTTGCAGAAGCACCCATAGGACTTCTAGTGTGTTAGTGGCATCACACAGAGCTCCTCTATTTTCTTTGCAGAAGCACCCATAGGACTTTTAGTGTGTTAGTGGCATCACACAGAGCTCCTATATTTTCTTCTCAGCAGCACCCACAGGACTTCTAGTGTGTTAGTGGCATCACACAGAGCTCCTCTATTTTCTTTGCAGAAGCACCCACAGGACTTCTAGTGTGTTAGTGGCATCACACAGAGCTCCTCTATTTTCTTTGCAGAAGCACCCATAGGACTTCTAGTGTGTTAGTGGCATCACACAGAGCTCCTATATTTTCTTCTCAGCAGCACCCACAGGACTTCTAGTGTGTTAGTGGCATCACACAGAGCTCCTCTATTTTCTTTGCAGAAGCACCCATAGGACTTCTAGTGTGTTAGTGGCATCACACAGAGCTCCTATATATTCTTCTCAGCAGCACCCACAGGACTACCGACTACAATGGCTGGAAGACCGCCAAGGGGAGGCAGAGCGTGCAGAGCCAAGAACACAGGGCAGGCAGGCTCTGTTTCTAGTGGACGTGGCCGTGGACGTGGACGTGGTCGTGCATCGTCATCAGCACGTGGCCATGGGACACGCGCGTCTTTGTTTTCGGCAGCTGGACATGTGGAGCCGCATCATGCTGAAGGCTTGGTAGAATGGATGACCAAGCCCTCCTCATCCTCCTCATCCTCTCTCACCCAGGCTCAGGGTACTGACAGAGCATCATCAGCCACCCCTTCCCTAGACCCACCATGTCCTCCTGAGGAGTCCCCCAAACTCTTTGAGCACAGTGTTGGGTACATGCTCCAGGAGGATGCCCAACGATTCGAAGGCTCGGATGACGATACCCAGCTTGAGGAATCTGGCAGTACTGTTCCACCAGCTGCAGCTTACTGCCAGGTTTGCTCTAGTGGTGAAGAGGGAGGGGATGATGAGGTCACTGACTCCACGTGGGTGCCTCAAGGGAGAGAGGATGAGGAGGAGGACGAGGAGGAGGAGGATGCGGCGTCACATGTCCAACGAGGCAGGATGCCCCATGGAGGCCAGGTAGAGGCCAGCACAGCAACTGTACAACACCGCAGAGCTCCGCCTGTGCAGGGCGCTGCCTCTGCACGTTATCAGAAAAGTTCTTTGGTGTGGGCCTTTTTTGAGACGAGTGCAGCAGATCGCACCACTGCTATTTGCAATATTTGTCTCAAGCGTATCTCGCGTGGCCAAAACATCAGCCGCTTGGGCACGACAAGCATGACCAGACATATGGCGACCTGCCATGCAGCTCGTTGGCAGGCACACATAAAAGACCCACACCAAAGAACTAAGCGGACCTCTCCTTGCTCCTCCTCAGCTGGGATCTCCATCCCCACTACACCTTCAGTCCTCTCTGAAAGCTGCTCTGAGAGGACTGAAGGTGTAGAATTAGGTGTGTCACAACCAAGTACTTGCAGTACACCGACGTCCGATTGCAGCAGGCAAATTTCCCTGCCCCAGCTGCTGGACCGTCGAAAGAAGTACACTCCCAGCCATCCACATGCCCAGCGGTTGAATGCTAGCCTTGCTAAATTGCTAGCACTTCAACTGCTGCCTTTTCAGTTGGTAGACTCGGCCCCCTTCCGTGAGTTTGTTCAATGTGCGGTTCCTCAGTGGCAGGTTCCCAAACGCCACTTTTTCTCGCGGAAGGCGATTCCGTCTCTCTACCGGCATGTGGAGGGCAATGTCCATGCCTCGCTGGACAGGGCGGTCAGCGGTAAGGTGCATATTACCGCTGACTCATGGTCCAGCAGGCATGGACAGGGACGGTACCTTTCTTTCACGGCCCATTGGGTCACTCTATTGGCAGCTGGGAGGGATGCAGGACAAGGTGCAGTAGTGTTGGAGGTTGTTCCGCCACCACGCCTCCAAAACGCGACTACTGCTACTGGTTGTGACACACCTCTCTCCTCCACCCCCTCCTCTTCTTCTTCCTCCAGTGCTCTGTCCTTGGAACCAGCGGTGCTCCGTAGGCGTACAAGGGGCTACGCAAGTACGCAGGCAAAAAGATGCCATGCCGTGCTTGCGCTGGTGTGTTTGGGGGACAGGAGCCACACTGGGCCAGAGGTTCTGGCAGCTCTGCAGGGGCAGGCCGAGAGGTGGTTGACGCCACGTCAGCTTAAGCCAGGAATGGTCGTTTCTGACAATGGCACCAACCTCCTCTCCGCCCTGCGACAGGGGCAGCTCACCCATGTGCCCTGCATGGCTCACGTCCTCAACCTGGTGGTGCAGCGGTTCTTGGGCAGGTTCCCAGGCTTACAGGATGTCCTGAGGCAGGCCAGGAAAGTCTGTGTGCATTTCCGCCGATCTTATAATGCCAGTGCTCGGCTGACTGAGCTGCAAAAGGAGCTGAACCTGCCCAAGAACCGCCTAATATGTGACATGCCCACCAGGTGGAACTCAACGTTGGCCATGCTGCAGCGACTGCACACGCAGCAGAGGGCCATCAATGAGTACCTTTGCGACTACGGCACCAGGACAGGGTCAGGGGAGCTTGGTTTTTTTTCCCCACGTCAGTGGAGCATGATCAGGGATGCATGCACTGTCCTCTCACCATTTGAGGAGGCCACGAGGATGGTGAGCAGTGACAGTGCATGCATCAGTGACACTGTCCCTCTTGTCCACCTGTTGGAGCATACGCTGCGTGGGATAATGGACAGGGCACTTGAGGCAGAACAGAGGCAGGAAGAGGAGGACTTCCTTGCCTCTCAAGGCCCCCTTTATCCGGACAGTGCTCCTTCTGTCCCACCCATCACACAGGAAGAGGATGAGGAGGAGGAGGAGGAGGAGGAGGAGGATTGTGTGAGCATGGAGGTGGAGCCTGGCACTCAGCATCAGCAGCAGCAGTCTTTTAGGGATGATGTACAGTCCCAACAAACCAGTGGACTTGTACGTGGCTGGGAGGAGGTGGCTGGCGATCATGTCATCCTCAGTGACCCAGAAGACTCCGGACCGAATGCCTCAGCTAACCTACGCTGCATGGCCTCCCTGATCCTGCAAAGCCTGCGGAAGGATCCTCGTGTTCTTCGGATCAAGGAGAGGGACCATTACTGGCTGGCCACTCTCCTTGATCCGCGGTACAAGGGTAAGGTTGCGGACCTTATCTTGCCGTCGCAGAGGGAGCAGAGGATGAGACATCTCAGGGAGGCCTTGCAGAAAGGTCTGTGCAACGCGTTCCCAGAAACTGGGAGGCTACAAACTCCTGGTCCTGGGCGACGAGTTGCTGAGGCTTCGGTCAGTGGCAGAAGGAGCGGTGGGGAAGGTGGACGTCTGACCGATGCGTTCAGACAATTTTTTAGTCCGCAGCCCCAAGGTATGATCGGTTCCAGCAACCATCGCCAGCGTCTGATATACATGGTGCAGGAATACCTTGGGGCAAGGTCAGACTTGGACACCTTTCCCACCGAAAATCCTCTGGCTTACTGGGTCCTGAGGATGGATCACTGGCCAGAGCTTGCACAGTATGCAATTGAGCTACTGGCCTGTCCTGCCTCCAGCGTTCTTTCCGAACGCACATTCAGTGCTGCTGGAGGATTTGTGACTGATCATAGGGTGCGCCTGTCCACTGCCTCGGTTGATCGACTGACATTCATCAAAATGAATCAGTCTTGGATCACCACCAGCTACCAGGCACCTGAGGCGGATATAACCGAATAATTTTTAATGTCACATCCCTTCAAGACTGCCTATGCTGATGCTGAGTGACTGTCCTCTTATGTTCACTGACTATCCTCTTCCTCCTCCTCAATGATCCATGCCACCACACCAGTGCCTAAGGCACAATTTTTCAGCCCCTGTTTAACAGGGGCGTGTACTTCCAATTTTTTAAAAAAATGCTTCGCAACACGTGTGACTGCTGTGCTCCAAGTACAGTCTCTGTGAGGGGTTGCAGTGTTGTGGCACCAGCACCAGTGCCTAAGGCACAATTTTTCAGCCCCTGTTTAACAGGGGCGTGTACTTCCAATTTTTTTAAAAAATGCTTCGCAACACGTGTGACTGCTGTGCTCCAAGTACAGTCTCTGTGAGGGGTTGCAGTGTTGTGGCACCAGTGCCTAAGGCACAATTTTTCAGCCCCTGTTTAACAGGGGCGGGTACTTACAATTTTTTAAAAAAATGCTTCGCAACACGTGTGACTGCTGTGCTCCAAGTACAGTATCTGTGAGGGCCGGGTTGCAGTGTTGTGGCACCAGCACCAGTGCCTAAGGCACAATTTTTCAGCCCCTGTTTAACAGGGGCGGGTACTTACAATTTTTTAAAAAAATGCTTCGCAACACGTGTGACTGCTGTGCTCCAAGTACAGTCTCTGTGAGGGGTTGCAGTGTTGTGGCACCAGCACCAGTGCCTAAGGCACAATTTTTCAGCCCCTGTTTAACAGGGGCGGGTAATTACAAATCTTGATCTAATAGTTCACAGCAGGGCCCATTCCTGCGCCCACCAAGAGTAACTATGAGGGCCTGCAGTCTTGTGGCAACACCGTCCACCACCACCGCCAAAGGCCCAATTTTTCTGCCCTGTTCATCAGGTGCTTGCAATTACAAATCTTGATCTAATAACTCACAACAGGGCCCATTCCTGCGCCCACCAAGAGTAACTGTGAGGGCCTACAGTCTTGTGGCAACACCGTCCACCACCACCGCCAAAGGCCCAATTTTTCTGCCCTGTTCATCAGGTGCTTGCAATTACAAATCTTGATCTAATAACTCACAACAGGGCCCATTCCTGCGCCCACCAAGAGTAACTGTGAGGGCCTACAGTCTTGTGGCAACACCGTCCACCACCACCGCCAAAGGCCCAATTTTTCTGCCCTGTTCATCAGGTGCTTGCAATTACAAATCTTGATCTAATAACTCACAGCAGGGCCCATTCGGGCTTATCGGATCTGGAAGCCCCCTTTAACAAGGGGACCCCCAGATCCCGCCCCCACCCTGTGTGAAATGGTAAGGGGGTACAAAATGTACCCCTACCATTTCACCAAAAAAGTGGCAAGAAATGGTAAAAAAATGACAGGAGACAGTCTTTGACAATTCCTTTATTAAAATCTTTCTTTCTTCTTTCTTCCTCCTTCGGTTTCTTCATCTTCTCCTTCCGTCATCTTCTTCCATCTTATTCTTCCATTTTCTTCTTCCTCCGATCCGCTTCTTCTGCGCTGGTCTTCTCGTCCTTCTCGTCCGCATTCTTCTTCCGTCGGCGTCGGCGTCGCTGTCGGTGTCGGTAGTCTTCTTGGGCCGCTCCGCGCGAATGGCTCCAGGCTCCCGCTGTGTGAGGCTCCGCTCCATATGACAGGTCTTTTAAAACGGAGGGCACCTGGTGACCCGCCCCCTCTTGACGAACATGGGTGGGAATGCCATTCTTGGAATTCCCCATGACGTCCCTGTGCGTCAGAGGGGCGGGGTCACCAGGTGCCCTCCATTATAAAAGACCTGTCAGACGGAGCGGAGCCTCACAAAGCGGGAGCCTCCCATTGCGCGGCCCAAGGAGAGGAACCCAAGAAAGAGAGAGAGAGAGACACCGACGCCGAAGCAGACGGAAGAAGATGCCAGGACGAGAAGAACGAGAAGACAAGCGCAAGAAGAAGCGGGGGGAGGAAAAAAAATTGGAATAAATGAAGAAGAAGATGGACGAAGATGAAGGAAGGAGAAGATGAAGAAACCGAAATGGATGAAGAAAGAAGAAAGAAGATTTTTATAAAGGAATTGTCAAAGACTGTCTCCTGTCCATTTTTACCATTTTTGGCCACTTTTTTGGTGAAATGGTAGGGGTACTTTTGTACCCCCCTTACCATTTCACAAAGGGGGGGGGGCCGGGGATCTGGGGGTCCCCTTGTATAAAGGGGGCTTCCAGATTCCGATAAGCCCCCCCCCGCAGACCCCCACAACCAACCGGCCAGGGTTGTGGGGAAGAGGCCCTTGTCCTCAATCAACATGGGGACAAGGTGCTTTAGGGGTCTTAGACCCCCAAAGCATCCTCCCCAATGTTGAGGGCATGTGGCCTGGTACGGTTCAGGCGAGAGGGGGGGCCGCGCTCGTCCCCCCCTCTTTTCATGCGGCCTGCCAGGTTGCGTGCTCGGATAAGGGTCTGGTAATGGATTTTGAGGGGGACCCACGCCATTTTTTTTTTTTTGGCTAGGGTTCCCCTTAAAAACCATACCAGACCTCAAGGGTCTGGTATGGATTTTGAGGGGGACCCTACGCCATTTTTTTTTTTTTTTTGTTTGGCTGGGATCCCCTTAATATCAATCCCAGACCTGAAGGGCCTGGTTATTGAATTTGGGGGGACCCCTACGCTTTTTTTTTTCGTTTTTTATTAATGAATGACAGCTCTCTGGGTTACAGGAGCCATCAATTCATTAGCCGCGAGTGATTTAAATAGCTTTATTCCTGCAAAAATGACACTTTTTTGCACGGAAAGTTCTAAGCACAGGAAACCTGCCCCCCTTCACAGGGGCCCAACCTATAGACCACCCCCCAGATGTGATACTGCAATGATGTTATAACAGCATGCACACCATATCCCCAGAAATAAAGCACCTATTGTTGTCAGCAGTCAGCAGCACACTGACAAGCTGACACTGTCTGAAACATAATATGCGAGGCCGCCGGCGCGGCGGCCTCTTATACCGTGGGGCGTGTACTAAAGCACCTGAGATATAATTGGCTACAGGCATCCTGCCTGTAGCCAATTATGGCTCTCCTCGCTGCCGGCGCTGTGATTGGCCAAGCATGCGGGGTCACAGTGCATGCTTGGCCAATCATCAGCATGCATTGCACTGCGCGGGCCGCAATGCATTGCGGGGCCGCTCGCATCACACGTATTTGATGCGAGCGGCCCCAATAAGTTTTCTGGGCTCGCCGAGCGAGCGAAAAACCGGTGCTCGATTCGAACATGGGTTCGAATCGAACACCGGGCTCATCCTTATTCATGAACACAATTCCAACCTTTGGTTTGTGATATTATTTTAAATATGATTTAACTATTATTGATGTACCAAAACCATCCAACCACTCCTCTTCAATTGGTATGGAGTCCCTATCCTCCACTTCCACCCCTCCCCACCTCCCCACCCCCACCTTGCCAGAGATAAAAATACCTTCCTTATATACCTTCACACTCTGAACAGCACCAATACCCCTTCCCTACATTTTCATTTACCCATACTACATTTAGGTGTAGTGTCTCTAGGGGGCAGCAGTTCCTAACACCCTAAGCGCGGATATCATTTATCTTAAACAAAATCTGCATATTGTGACTTAAGGTGACAAAATAATCCTGTAATATGGCTCATAGTGCAGGAGACACAGGTCCCCTTTTCATGCATTGAGGCTGATGTGGTCACATGTCTAACAAGTAGGCTGGTGAAGGAGGAGGATTTGTATCAATGATAATCACTATGCCCAGTAGCTCTTAGTTTACTGGAGGTATCATAAAAGCAGATCACTTAATTGCTAAAAGATTAAGTTCTGCATTATGCAATCCCTACACTTGCTCCCGATCGCCCAGCGAAGTAAATTCAAAATACTAACCACAACTTACAAAGCCATCCCAAAATTCCCCCGAGCCATATTCACACCCCCCACCCCTCCCCTCCCCCCCCCCAAACATATCCCCAAACCGTCCTCTCCGCTCTCTCATCAGATTCTTCTCAATCAAGAATACAAGATTTCCTGTAATGCAGCCAGATTTGATTTTGTTCCAGAAGTAGAACTGGAAGTCTCCTTACCATACAGGAACACAGCTCTGTATACATTATATAGGTGATGCCTCTTCTCAAGACCTCCTACTGTCAAGCTCTCTCATTTCCTCCTCCCTTGCTTATCTCCATGATTTCTGCAGAGCATCTCCCATCCTCTGGAACTCGCTACCTTCAATTGTCCGGCTATCCCCTACTCTTTCTACCTTCAGGCGATCCCTGAAAACGCATCTCTTCAGGAAAGCCTATCATGTCTCCAACTATTCTTCTACCACTTCCATCAGCTCATTCCCCACAGGTTACAACCTTTTGTACCACCTGCCCAGCCCTATTAGATTGTAAACTCTTCTGAGCAGTGCCCTCTTAATCATCTTGTATTTTATTGTATTATAACTGTATTGTCTACCTTTTATATTGTAAAGCACTGCGTGAACTGTTGGCGCTATTTAAATCTTGTATAATAATAATAATATTAATAATAATAATCTCTACATTACCAACAAAGCCCACTGGAGCCAGGGATAATAACTAATGTAGAGCAATGGGGAGAGGTTAGGAATTTGTATGTGTGACTGATGGTGAGTAGGGATGAGCCGAACACCCCCGGGTTCGGTTCGCACCAGAACCTTCGAACCGACCGAAAGTTTGCGCGAATTTTCGAACCTATACGTTATAATGGACGCGAACGTTCGAAATCAAAAGTGCTAATTACAACGGCCAATATGCATGTTAATGTCATAAAACAGGTTTGGGGACCGGGGTCCTGCCCCAGGGGACATATATCAATGCAAAAAGAACTTTTAAAAACTAACGTTTTTTTTCGGGAGCAGTCATTTTAATGATGCATAAGTGAAAAAAAAAAAGTGAAATTTTCCTTTAAATATGGTACCTGGGGGGTGTCTAAAGTATGCCTGTGAAGTGGCATGTGTTTCCCGTGTTTAGAACTGTCCTTGCACAAAATGACATTTGTAAAGGAAAAAAGAAGCCATTTAAAACCACTTGCGGCTTTAGGTTTGTTCTTAAGTAGAATCTGAACAGGTACATTATGAAGTGTAGCTCCATCCCAAAAAAATCTATTTTTAAGCTTTTTGGAGAACATAGGGAGGGGTTATCACCCCTGTAACATTTGCTGTCTTTGCACATCTGTTCAGAACATGTCACCTAACTTTCCGTCCAATGACAAATGTTTTTGGAAAAAGTGGGGTTTTAATTGAAACAAGGATTGGTGATAAAGTATCAGTAGAGAGGAGATACCTTTTTCCCAAATTAAATCTAACAGGATAGAATTTCCCTTCCTAGGGGTAGATTTCCTCTCACTTCCTGTTTTCTCTTTCCATTTGCAAGTAGGAGTCGTTTGTAAGTTGGATGTTTGAAAGTAGGGCCTGGCGTATATACTCTGCAGAAATTTGCCCTATTAGATGTTGGTGTAGCCACAAGACTGGTGGGCACAGGAATGGGCCCTGCTGTGAGTTAATAGATCAAGATTTGTAATTGCATGCACCTGTTGAACAGGGCAGGGGGGTGGTGGTGGTGGTGGTCTACTATGATGCCCCACGGTCGTTGCCCACAGGAAAAATTATCTTGGGGGTGGTGCTGTGGTTATTAGATCAAGTGGTGGAACGGGCAGAAAAATTGGGCCTTTGCCACAAGACTGTAAGCTCTCACAGTTACTCTTGGTGGGCGCAGGAATGGGCCCTGCTGTGAGTTATTAGATCAAGATTTGTAATTGCAAGCACAGCTGATGAACAGGGCAGAAAAAATTGGGCCTTTGGCGGTGGTGGTGGACGGTGTTGCCACAAGACTGTAGGCCCTCATAGTTACTCTTGGTGGGCGCAGGAATGGGCCCTGCTGTGAACTATTAGATCAAGATTTGTAATTACCCGCCCTGTTAAACAGGGGCTGAAAAATTGTGCCTTAGGGGCACAACAATGCAACCACTAACAGAGACTGGTTGGAGCTCAGCAGTGTTGCCCACAACACTGCAAGTTACCCTCACAGTTATATCTGTACTGAAAAATTGTGCACAATGCAGGGCCCTGCTGTGCCACGAAGCATTTTTGTACTTGGAGCAAAGTCACACGTGTTGTAATTTTTTTTAAAAAATTACCATGCCCCTGTTAAACAGGGGCTGAAAAATTGTGCCTTAGGCACTGGTGCTGGTGCCACAACACTGCAACCCCTCACAGATACTGTACTTGGAGCACAGCAGTCACACGTGTTGCGAAGCATTTTTTAAAAATTGTAAGTACCCGCCCCATGTTAAACAGGGGCTGAAAAAATTGTGCCTTAGGCACTGGTGCTGGTGCCACAAACACTGCAACCCTCACAGAGGACTGTACTTGGTTGCACAGCAGTCACACGTGTTGCGAAGCATTTTTTTAAAAAATTGTAAGTACACGCCCCTGTTTAAACAGGGGCTGAAAAATTGTGCCTTAGGCACTGGTGCTTGGTTGCACAACACTGCAAACCCCTCACAATAGTTACTGTACTTGGTGCACAGGCAAGTCAGGTTGGGCAAAGCATGTTTTGATCCAAAAAAATTGTAAGTACCGCTTCCTGTTAAACAGGGGGCCTGAAAAATTGTGCCTTAGGCACTGGTGCTGGTGCCACAACACTGCAACCCGGCCTCTCACAGATACTGTACTTGCACAGCAGTCACACGTGTTGCAAAGCATTTTTTTAAAAAATTGTAAAACACTACCCGCCCTGTTAAACAGGGGCTGAAAAAATTGTGCCTTAGGCACTGGTGCTGGTGCCACAACACTGCAACACCCCTCACAGATACTGTACTTGGAGCACAGCAGTCACACGTGTTGCGAAGCATTTTTTTAAAAAATTGTAAGTACCCGCCCCTGTTAAAACAGGGGCTGAAAAATTGTGCCTTAGGCACTGGTGCTGGTGCCACAACACTGCAACCCCCTCACAGAGACTGTACTTGGAGCACAGCAGTCACACGTGTTGCGAAGCATTTTTTTAAAAATTGTAAGTACACGCCCCTGTTAAACAGGGGCTGAAAAATTGTGCCTTAGGCACTGGTGTGGTGGCATGGATCATTGAGGAGGAGGAAGAGGATAGTCAGTGAACATAAGAGGACAGTCACTCAGCATCAGCATAGGCAGTCTTGAAGGGATGTGACATTAAAAATTATTCGGTTATATCCGCCTCAGGTGCCTGGTAGCTGGTGGTGATCCAAGACTGATTCATTTTGATGAAGGTCAGTCGATCAACCGAGGCGGTGGACAGGCGCACCCTATGATCGGTCACAAATCCTCCAGCAGCACTGAATGTGCGTTCGGAAAGAACGCTGGAGGCAGGACAGGCCAGTAGCTCAATTGCATACTGTGCAAGCTCTGGCCAGTGATCCATCCTCAGGACCCAGTAAGCCAGAGGATTTTCGGTGGGAAAGGTGTCCAAGTCTGACCTTGCCCCAAGGTATTCCTGCACCATGTATATCAGACGCTGGCGATGGTTGCTGGAACCGATCATACCTTGGGGCTGCGGACTAAAAAATTGTCTGAACGCATCGGTCAGACGTCCACCTTCCCAACCGCTCCTTCTGCTACTGACCGAAGCCTCAGCAACTCGTCGCCCAGGACCAGGAGTTTGTAGCCTCCCAGTTTCTGGGAACGCGTTGCACAGACCTTTCTGCAAGGCCTCCCTGAGATGTCTCATCCTCTGCTCCCTCTGCGACGGCAAGATAAGGTCCGCAACCTTACCCTTGTACCGCGGATCAAGGAGAGTGGCCAGCCAGTAATGGTCCCTCTCCTTGATCCGAAGAACACGAGGATCCTTCGCGAGGCTTTGCAGGATCAGGGAGGCCATGCAGCGTAGGTTAGCTGAGGCATTCGGTCCGGAGTCTTCTGGGTCACTGAGGATGACATGATCGCCAGCCACCTCCTCCCAGCCACGTACAAGTCCACTGGTTTGTTGGGACTGTACATCATCCCTAAAAGACTGCTGCTGCTGATGCTGAGTGCCAGGCTCCACCTCCATGCTCACACAATCCTCCTCCTCCTCCTCTCCTCCTCCTCTCCTCATCCTCTTCCTGTGTGATGGGTGGGACAGAAGGAAACACTGTCCGGATAAAGGGTGCCTTGAGAGGCAAGGAAGTCCTCCTCTTCCTGCCTCAGTTCTGCCTCAAGTGCCCTGTCCATTATGCCACGCAGCGTATGCTCCAACAGGTGGACAAGAGGGACAGTGTCACTGATGCATGCACTGTCACTGCTCACCATCCTCGTGGCCTCCTCAAATGGTGAGAGGACAGTGCATGCATCCCTGATCATGCTCCACTGACGTGGGGAAAAAAAAAACAAGCTCCCCTGACCCTGTCCTGGTGCCATAGTCGCAAAGGTACTCATTGATGGCCCTCTGCTGCGTGTGCAGTCGCTGCAGCATGGCCAACGTTGAGTTCCCACCTGGTGGGCATGTCACATATTAGGCGGTTCTTGGGCAGGTTCAGCTCCTTTTGCAGCTCAGTCAGCGAGCACTGGCATTATAAGATCGGCGGAAATGCACACAGACTTTCCTGGCCTGCCTCAGGACATCCTGTAAGCCTGGGAACCTGCCCAAGAAACCGCTGCACACCAGGTTGAGGACGTGAGCCATGCAGGGCACATGGGTGAGCTGCCCCTGTCGCCAGGGCGGAGAGGAGGTTGG
>CM053032.1:208151405-208301405 GCA_028564925.1 Lithobates sylvaticus
TGTATCGTCTGTGTCCTCTGTATCCCCCCAGCCACGCACCAGTGATGGACATGAGCTGGTCTGGGTGCCACCCTGCTGTGAACATGGTTCCTCCTCCTCCATCTCCTCCTCGTCATCCTCCAGAACTGTGCCCTTGCTGCCAGACAATTGTGTACCTGGTGCTTGTTGGTGCAGGAACCCACCCTCGTAGCCACTTGTAAATGACTGCCCTGAAAGCCTTGGAAATGAACCCTCTTCTTCCTCCTCCTCCTCCTGTGCCACATCCTCTTCCATCATCGCCTAAAAAGTTTTTCCAAGGAGGCATAGAACTGGGATAGTAAAGCTGAGAACGGCGTCATCGGCACTGGCCATGTTGGTTGAGTACTCGAAACAGCGCAACAAGACACACAGGTCTCGCATGGAGGCCCAGTTATTGACGGTGAAGTGGTGCTGTTCCGCAGAGCGACTCACGCGTGCGTGCTGCAGCTGAAACTCTACTATTGCCTGCTGCTGCTCGCACAGTGTCAGGGAAATACCGTACTTCGGCGCCGGGTTCCAAGAATGCGCACGCGCGGTAGAGCGGCTCAGCAAACAGTGCAGGTACGCCGGGTAGCGGGTGCGCATGCACGGGTTCACGGCGCTCGGGTATCTGCTACAGCCCATCCAGTGCGGCTCACCGCTATGCGCGGCGCTGACAGAGGACGAGTGCACATGCGCACTCGTCCGGGTATCCCACCTGACCACTTACCTGGCCTATAAAAGGCCTTCCCTTTCCCTTCATTAATTGCTGGTTTGTTGTCTCTACTCCCTGAGTCCTGGCTCCAGTCCTGGTATCCTGTACCTTGTATCCTGTACCTTGTATCCAGTATCTTGTATCCTGTACCTGCCTGATTACCTGTGCCTGACCTGGAACCCGCTTGACCACCGCTGCTGTTACCTGTGTTTGACCCCTGGCCTGCCTCCTGGATACTCTTCTGCCTGATTACCTGTGCTTGACCCTCGGCCTGCTTGCTGGACATTCTCTGAGTTACTTACCTGTGTTTGACCCTTGGCCTGCTTCCTGGATACCTCTTCTGCCTGATCACCTGTGTTTGACCCTCGGCCTGCCTACTGGACATTCTCTGAGTTACCTACCTGTGTTTGACCCCTGGCTTGCTTCCTGGACATTCCTCTGCCTGATCTCTTGTGTTTGACCCTCGGCCTGGCGTTCTGGACTTCCAGTTCTCATATGCACTTCAGGTTCTCCCTCCAGTGTACGTTCTGGTACCTATACTGCCTCTGCCTCATCACGGTCCTGCCAGGTGTCTACTTCCCATGCAGCTTCAGCCTCACCTGGTCTACGTCGCTACTGCACACCACCTGCAACACACCTGCTGGCAACCTGTGCATCTTTGTGCCCGGTGTCCTCTGTACCCACTCCAGAGGCATCGTGCACCTAGTCGCAAGGGGAGCAGCTCTCAGCATTTCGGCCCGGGTGAGTACCTGTGACAGTACAAACCAGCCAATGTCCGAGGCCGACAGAGCTGGTTCACCCCTTGAGGCCCTATGCCAGCAGGTGACAGCCCTTACTCAAGCTGTACAACGCCTCCAGGATGGGTACTTCCAAATCGAGGGACGTCTCCAGCATCTGACCTTCTCTCCTAACCAAGCGGACCTGTCACCTCCTGCAGCCAGCACCTCCACTTCATCTCAAGCACCTGGAGGTGCCCTCCCTGCTTACGTCATGACAAACCCAGACCCCAGGGTACCTACACCTGAACGTTTCTCCGGGGACCGAAAGAAGTTTTGTTCTTTCAAGAACGCCTGTTTACTGCACCTGGCCCTGCAACCCAGGACTTTTCAGTTGGAATCCACTAAGGTGGGTTTCATCATCTCCCTGCTCTCCGATGAACCCCAATCCTGGGCACACCACTTGATGGAGCAAAAGAGCCCACAGCTGGATTTCGTAGAGACTTTCCTCTCTGCCATGTCGGCACTTTATGAAGATTCCCAACGCACAGGTACAGCAGAATCCGCTCTGCACACCCTATCCCAGGGTAAAAGGCCCGTAGAGGACTATATAGTGGAATTTCGTAAATGGGCCGCAGATACTGAGTGGAATGAGTCTGCCCTGAAGTACCAATTCCGTCTGGGACTTTCTGAGGTGTTAAAGGATGAGCTGGCCCGGGGTGAAGTCCCAACCACCTTGACAGACCTCTACAAGCTTGTTACTAAACTGGATCGTCGTTTGCGGGAACGACGTGCAGAGAAGTTCCAAAGTCCCCGGCCCACCTGGATGATGCCCCGGGTTCCCTTGGCACCTGCTCCTTCTCTGAACTTTCGCTCTCCCCCTCGGAACCCATGCAGTTGGGCCTGGTACGGTCCCCCTTGTCTCCTGAGGAAAGACTTTGTTGCTGGCAAGCTAATCTCTGTCTATATTGCGGTGGTACTGGACATTACCTACTGAAGTGCCCAGTGAGACCTAGTAAGTGCCCTCCTCGGTCCCTTCTGAGCTCCCATACTTCAGGGGTTCCTCGTTCTCACCTTATTGTTCCGCTCTCCCTACAGGTGGCGGGAGAAGCTTTCCAGCTGGGAGCCATCCTTGATTCAGGGGCATGTAGTTGCTTCATGGACTTAACCTCGGCACGGCACCTGAACCTCCCTCTGAAACCCAAGAAGCAACCCCTCCAAGTCCAGTTAGCTGACGGCTCCTCACCCTGTTCAGGACCTGTGACCCAGGAGACCAGCTCCATCCTGACCTACACCAATTCGGGTCACCATGAACTTTTACGTTTTGATATAATCCATTCTCCAATGTTCCCTATCATCCTGGGGTATCCTTGGTTACAGGCCCACAATCCTCGGATTGACTGGAACAGCAGGAAAGTAGTGTTTTCTTCCCCCTACTGTTTGCAGCACTGCTTCCCAGAAGTTACCTCAAAATCTCCCGCCTGTCTCACCGTGCAACACAGTCCCAAGGACCTTCAAAATGTTCCTGAAGCCTACCAGGACTTTATGGACATTTTTGATGAGAAAAAGGCTGAAGTTCTTCCCCCTCATCGGTCCTACGACTGTCCAATCGATCTTCTACCAGGGGCGGAGATCCCCTTTGGAAGAATCTTCCCCTTATCGGAAACTGAACTGGAAGCTCTGCGGGTTTATATCGATAAGAACCTTGTCAAGGGGTTCATTCAACCATCCTCTTCTCCAGCAGGGGCTGGAATCTTTTTTGTGGAGAAGAAAGACGGTTCTCTCAGGCCCTGTGTGGACTACAGGGAACTAAACAAAATCACCGTCAAAAACAGGTACCCACTTCCGCTCATCCCCAAACTTTTCCAGCGGCTCAGAACTGCCAAAATCTTCACCATGCTTGATTTACGTGGGGCCTACAACTTGGTATGAATACGCCCGGGGGATGAGTGGAAAACGGCCTTCCGATCGAGATTCGGTCATTTCGAGTATCTAGTCATGCCTTTCGGCCTCTGCAACGCTCCAGCTACCTTCTAACATTTAGTCAACGACATTTTCCGTGAGTATCTGGATAACTTCCTCATTGTTTACCTTGACGATATTCTGATTTTCTCTGATTCATTAGAAACCCACCGTCAACATGTCCGGAAGGTCCTCCTCATCCTACGCAAACATGGACTCTCTGTTAAAGGGGAGAAATGCGAGTTCGAGACAGACACCATCCAGTTCCTGGGCTTCATCATCACCACCGGAGGAGCTTGATGGATCCACAAAAGGTGAAGGCCATTCAGGAATGGCCCTCTCCCACGGACAAGAGGTCAGTCCAACGTTTTATTGGGTTTGCAAACTTCTATAGACGTTTCATTCAAGGTTTTTCTGCAATTGTGTCCCCAATCACCCAGCTTACTCGCCAGCAAACCAAGTTTCAATGGACCCCCCAAGCGCAAGGCGCATTTGAAAAACTCAAGGAACTATTCTCCTCCGCTCCTATCCTTAAGCACCCTGACCCAGAGCTTCCCTATGTACTAGAGGTAGACGCCTCCGATTCTGCTACAGGAGCGATCCTGTCACAGAGAAGTGGCCCAAAAGCTTTGCTCCACCCAGTCGCCTTCGCCTCCCGAAAACTGAGTCCCCCAGAGAAAAATTATGACGTAGGCGACCGGGAACTACTCACGATCAAATTCGCGTTAGAGGAATGGAGATACCTGTTGGAGGGAGCCTCTCAACCCATTCTCATCTTTACGGATCACCACAATCTGGAGTATCTCAGGGCAGCAAAACGCCTAAGACCCCGACAGGCCCGCTGGGCCTAGTTCTTTTCCCGATTCAATTTTCATATAACCTACCGTCCCGGCTCCAAGAATGGCAAAGCTGACGCTCTTTCTCGCATGTTCCTGAATACGGAGTCCTCAAAGGAACCCGCCACCATTCTTTCTGCACACAACTTCCTCCATGCCATCCAACCTGACTTAACAGTAGCTCTTAAGCAAGCCTCCAACCAATTCTCTGTCCCCTCCTTACCTTTCCTTGAAAAGAGACAGGAATTTCTATGGGCCCATGGCCGAATATTTGTTCCCCCTCCAGTCAGGCTCCAAATTCTGCAGGCCCTCCATGACCACAAGATGTCTGGCCACTTTGGAATGCAGAAGACGGCCGACCTGGTAAGTCGGTCCTATTGGTGGCCAGGCTGGAGAAAGGACTGCCAGAACTACATACTTTCCTGCAATACCTGCCAGAGAAACAAGGGGTCCAACACCAAGTCCTGGGGCCTGTTGAGACCTCTACCCGTTCCTGAACGTCCATGGAAAGAGATTTCTATGGATTTTATTGTAGACTTGCCTCCCTCAGATTCCTATACCACTATCCTGGTCGTGGTGGATCGCCTCTCAAAGATGGCCCACTTCTTACCCATGAAGGGTACCCCTTCTGCTGCCACCACTACAGATATTTTCATTAAGGAAGTTGTAAGGCTTCACGGGGTACCAGCGAACATCACCTCCAATCGGGGGGTGCAGTTCACTTCCAAGTTTTGGAGAGACCTCTGTAGGGCCCTAGAGATCAAATCCTCCATGACCTCAGCTTACCATCCGCAAACCAATGGCCAAACTGAGTGGACTAATCAGACCCTTGAGCAATATTTGAGATGTTTTTTTTCCTATTCCCAAGATGATTGGTCGGGCCTGTTACCCTACGCAGAGTTTGCTTACAACAACTCCTTGCATTCTGCTATTAACCAAACGCCCTTTTTGGCAAACTACGGATATCACCCCTCTTTTCTTCCAGATTCCATTCCAGACATCTCTACCCCAGCGGCACAGGAGTTGGTCAAGAATATTCAGGATAACTTCCTCCAAATTCAACAGACCATGAAGGAAGCTCAAAGAGGGTACGAGGTACAGTACAACCGGGGCAGGAAAGAGTGTACGACTTTCAAGGTTGGTGAAAAAGTTTGGCTATCCACTGCTAATTTGAAATTACCTTGTCCATCCCGGAAACTTGGCCCCAGGTTCATCAGTCCCTTCAGGAAGGTGATCAATCCAGTCGCCTTTGAACTAGATTTGCCCAACTCCTATAAGATTCACCCAGTGTTCCATGCTTCTTTACTGAAACCTGTAATTGCCAACTCTTTTCCTGGCAGGCAGATGGCACTTCCTCCACCCGTCACTTTCCAGGGAGAGGAAGAATTCGAGGTCGAGAAAATCCTGGATTTCCGCAGGAGAAGAGGGCAGGCTCAGTACCTAGTCAAATGGAAGGGTTATCCTCCTGAAGACAGTTCCTGGGAACCATCCGAATATATCCATGCCCCCCGATTAATACGAGAATACCATCAAAGACACCCAGGACTGGGCATCCGGAGGCTGCCCTTAGGGGGGGGGGGCACTGTCAGGGAAATACCGTACTTCGGCGCCGGGTTCCAAGAATGCGCACGTGCGGTAGATCGGCTCAGCAAACAGTGTAGGTACGCCGGGTAGCGGGTGCGCATGCGCGGGTTCACGGCGCTCGGGTATCTGCTACAGCCCATCCAGTGCGGCTCACCGCTATGCGCGGCGCTGACAGAGGACGAGTGCGCATGCGCACTCGTCCGGGTATCCCACCTGACCACTTACCTGGCCTATAAAAGGCCTTCCCTTTCCCTTCATTAATTGCTGGTTTGTCTCTACTCCCTGAGTCCTGGCTTCAGTCCTGGTATCCAGTACCTTGTATCCTGTACCTTGTATCCAGTATCTTGTATCCTGTACCTGCCTGATTACCTGTGCCTGACCTGGAACCCGCTTGACCACCGCTGCTGTTACCTGTGTTTGACCCCTGGCCTGCCTCCTGGATACTCTTCTGCCTGATTACCTGTGCTTGACCCTCGGCCTGCTTGCTGGACATTCTCTGAGTTACTTACCTGTGTTTGACCCTTGGCCTGCTTCCTGGATACCTCTTCTGCCTGATCACCTGTGTTTGACCCTCGGCCTGCCTACTGGACATTCTCTGAGTTACCTACCTGTGTTTGACCCCTGGCTTGCTTCCTGGACATTCCTCTGCCTGATCTCTTGTGTTTGACCCTCGGCCTGGTGTTCTGGACTTCCAGTTCTCATATGCACTTCAGGTTCTCCCTCCAGTGTACGTTCTGGTACCTATACTGCCTCTGCCTCATCACGGTCCTGCCAGGTGTCTACTTCCCGTGCAGCTTCAGCCTCACCTGGTCTACGTCGCTACTGCACACCACCTGCAACACACCTGCTGGCAACCCGTGCATCTTTGTGCCCGGTGTCCTCTGTACCCACTCCAGAGGCATCGTGCACCTAGTCGCAAAGGGGAGCAGCTCTCAGCATTTCGGCCCGGGTGAGTACCTGTGACACACAGTCTGACAAGCATGTGCAAGGTGAAGTTCCACCTTGTGGGCACGTCACATATGAGACGGTGAGCGGGAAGGCCGAAGTTACGCTGCAGCGCTGACAGGCGAGCAGCAGCAGGGTGAGAACGCCGAAAGTGCGCACAGACGGCCCGCACTTTCTGCAGCAGCTCTGGCATATCGGGGTAATTCTTAAGGAACCTCTGGACCACCAAGTTCAGCACATGCGCCAGGCAAGGGATGTGCGTCAAACCGGCAAGGCCCAGAGCTGCTACGAGATTTCGCCCATTATCGCACACCACCAGGCCGGGCTTGAGGCTCACTGCCACCAACCACTCATCGGTCTGTTGTTCCATGTCCCTCCACAACTCCTGTGCGGTGTGGGGTTTTTCCACCAAACAGGAAAGTTTTAAAACTGCCTGCTGTCGTTTAGCCCTGGCTGTGCTGAAGTTGGTGGTGAAGGTGTTACGCTGACCGGATGAGGAGGCGGTAGAGGATGAGGAGTCGGAGTAGGAGGAGTTAGCAACAGGAGGCAAACTGAAGTGCCCTGCAATGCTTGGTGGTGGAAGGACATGCGCCAAACTGCTATCCGCCTCAGGCCCAGCCGCCACTACATTTACCCAGTGTGCTGTTAGGGAGATATAACGTCCCTGACCGTGCTTACTGGTCCACGCATCCGTAGCTAGGTGGACCTTGCCACAGATGGCGTTGCGCAGTGCACACCTGATTTTGTCCCCCACTTGGTTGTGCAGGGAAGGGATAGCTCGTCTGGAAAAGTAGTGGCGGCTGGGCATGACGTACTGTGGGACAGCCAATGACATCAGCCTTTTAAAACTCTGCGTCTCCACCAGACGGAATGACAGCATTTCAAAGGCGAGGAATTTTGAAATGCTGGCATTCAGGGCCAGGGATCGCGGGTGGCTAGGGGGGTACTTCCTCTTCCGCTCCAGTGTTTGGGAAATAGAGAGCTGAACGCTTCCATGGAACATTGTGGAGATGGTTGGTGACCCAGGTGGTAGTGTTGCTGGCAGATCCTCTGTTTGCGGGTTGGCAGGTGTCACTGTCACTACAGAGGTGGATGAAGAGGCCGAGACTGCAGCAGAAGAGGAAGCAGAAGGAGCCAGAGACCTTTCTTGGTTTTTGGGGTGTCTACTCCACTGCATCTCGTGCTTTGCACTTAGATGCCTGGTCATGCAGGTTGTGCTCAGGTTGAGAACGTTTATGCCTCGCTTCAAGCTCTGATTGCACAGCGTGCAAAACACTTGTGTCATCAGCACATTGTCTGAAGAACTGCCACGCTAGGGAACTCCTTGGACCTGGCTTTAGTGTGCTCGGTCCCTTGTTGCGTTGGACAGTAGCAGACGTACTGTCTAGGGACGGACGCTCCGCTTTTGCACCCTGCTCCCTCTTTTGCTGTGCTGGTGGCTCTGTGCGACCACCGCCTCTTCCTCCGAACTACACTGGTCACCTGCATGACGTTGATTCCATGTGGGGTCAAGAACCTCATCGTCCTCCACATCATCTTCCACCCAGTCTTCACCCCTGCCCTCCTTGTCGGTCTGCACAATGGAGAAAGCAGCAGCAGTTGGCACCTGTGTTTCGTCATCATCCGAGACGTGCTGCGATGGTCCTCCCATGTACTCATCATGAAACATAAGTGGTTGGGCATCGGTGCACACAATCTCTTCCACTTCTGGGGCAGGGCTAGGTGGATGGCCCTGGGAAACCCTGCTAACAGAGTCATCCAAAAAGCAGAAGAGACTGCTGCATGATTTGGGGCTCAGACTGATTGGCTGATTTGCAAGGGGGTGAGGTTAAAGACTGATGGACATCGGCTGCAGGTGCCAACTCTGAACTTTCATCAGGAGACTGGGTCGGAGACAATGTGAAGGAACCGGAGGCACAGTCAGCAACCCAATCTACTATCGCCTGTACTTGTCCTGGCCTCAACATTCGTACAGCCTCATTAGGCGCGCCAAAATACCGCTGCAGGCTCTGTCGCCTACTCGCACCTGAGGAAGGTGTTTCACTAGAAATGTGTAGGCTGAGCAAAAGACACACAGGAGTATATAATACTCAAAGGGGGGATATTTTACAGTTTACGCCACATCCTATAATAAAGAAATTGGAGATGGGGTCCCCTATGGGTTGGACTTTAAAGGCGTGAAATTTGTAACCCCAGATAAAGTGAAAATAATTGTAAATTAAAAAAGCGTTTATTACAAAAGATGCGATACATAAAGCAGTAGAAGATTTCACATATATAACACAATATAAAACACCTGGAAACTGTTACAATAAAACTTGGTACAGTACAAGCTATGAATGTGTTTTATGTTGTTTTCTCACACTGACGCGTTTCGGATATAAATGCTTTCCTCCTTCCTCAGAGGTGAGACCACAACATCATTCCTACCATATATAGAAGAATGTCAGAGTCAGGTGATATGTCAGAAATGCAAACCTTCATATAATGATTACATCTTGAATCAAAAAGATCCATACAATTGAAAAAAAGAATGTATAAAAAACTCACATGGAGAGTACACCAAATGTAGAGACGTTCCAGTGTAATTTAAAAGAAACGGCTGGGGGGAGGAGCTTCTTCACTTTGCAGCCTCAAAAGAGGTCGGTTAGATATCAAATATATGCAGATGCCTAATCAACCAACTGGAGCTCGGTAATTGCTCCAACGGTTGAATATAGTGCATCTATCCCAAAGGGAGCGATCGTTTTGGGGGCGCCTGTAGAACACGCTGGGGTCGGACAGTACAAAAGAGAGCCCTACAAGATAGAACATATATATATGTGTGTCAGACTAACAGATAATTTCCTTTGTAACATAAAAATGCGTATAAATTCACTGGTTTGTACCTGTTGATGAATTTTAGCTTGTTATGCCCCTGGTTCGAATGTCTCCGAATTTTGACAATGTCAACCGATGACTCTAAAGAGAGATTGTCAAAAGAGCGTTCGAGATAGTGGATAAATAGGCGGTGGTTCCCCCCAAGAAGCATATGCATCTTTATATTCTAATACTGAGTAATTGTAGTAATATATGTAGTAATGGATATCTGTGGAGCAAAAAAGTCCCCCGCTTCCTAGGGGGGAGCGATGGCCACAATAGAAAAAGTTGCATAGACAAAAAGAAGGGAAATGAATGAATGGCTTGTACATCACTATATTTAAATGGTCGTCAATCTGGTAAAGTGATAGTGGCTAAGCCAAACGGGGGGGCCACCATTGACAACAGGCTCACACTCGATGTAATACAGAGGGGAAGAGGGAAGGGGGCAAGGATTCCAAAAAATAAAAAAGGATTGTTACCTTGTGCTGATATAACGCTGTTCGCCTCCTCCTCAGACTGGCTGTTGCAGATCTGAGTGGGGCGGACAGCGTATATAAGTGTGAGCTCCAGCCCTGCAGCCAGCTGTATCAAATACAGCTGATTGCTGGAGGGCATGGAGACTGATGGATCTCTCTGTGTCCGGCCCCCCGAGTGCTGCGCGCGCACCCGGGTCCCGCGCACCAATGAATGGTTGCGCAACGTGACCCGGGCATGCCCACAGCTCCCGCCGGCACGCTAAGCATAGGACGTCGGGAACTCCTACATTGCCGTCGCGTCCATTGGGAGATGGGCAGGACGGCTGGGCGTGCCGGGCGGCCTACTAGGCGTCCTCCCTCTTTACCACGATCAGAGTATGGGAGGTTTAGTGTAAATAGTGGGTTGAAGCTCCTTCGTCCAGATGTCTCGCAATGGAGGGATACAATCTGAAAGTGGGAGGGGGAGAGAGACATCGTGAATTGCAACGGAGAATAGTAATAATGGTCACCATAAATGCATAGAGGTCCATGAGTATATATAACAGGAAGGCATGAAAATACATACAGAAAAGGAACTTTGTATATGTTGTATGTTATAGAACCATATATTGCAGGCAAAATACAGTGACAACAAAACACAGCAAAAAAAATTTTTTTAAAAGATGTACAGACACATTTTAAATCAGTGTGCAAACCGTATGGATGTCTTGATATTTGTAATACCATGCCTCATTGGCATAAGATATGAAGATGCATCCAGTGTCATGGATGCATATCAAAAAAGGCTTGATATCAGAATTAATGTTGGAAGTGCTTAAATGTAAGATATAGTAGAATGCTCTCAGAATTCCCTCAGGAAGTTTATTTCTCCATCCCTCCGGATGAGAAACCCTCTAAAAAGGGTTTAAACCAAATTGCCTCATTCAAGCCGGGGGCTTGGTTTGCCTTAAGCTTGAAAATCCAACGTGATTCCAGTTGGAGGAGAATTTTATTCCAATCTCCTCCCCTTGGATTAGGGTGGATCCGTTCTAAAATGAGGAACTTGATTTTGGGGAATTTGCCCGCATGGACAATCGTTGTATGCCTCCCAAGAGGGAGGTCAGGGTCACACGTTTGCATACTGTGAATGTGTCTGTACGCCCTTTTCCAAAATTCCAGTTTGGTCTTCCCTATATAGAAACATGAGCATTCACAATGCCTGCTGGCATTGTCGATAAGTTTAATGGGGAATTTTACACACTTGTTGATTCCGCCCTCAGAAATAATATTATTACTAAACAACTTTGGAACTTTATACGTAACAATTTTCCTAAAGTACCAACATTCTACACATTCCCGAAGGTACACAAAAATACAGTCAATCCACCTGGGAGACCTATTATTTCTGGGGTAGAATCAATAAGTGAAAACGCCAGCCGATTAATAGATGACTTTTTGAAACCTTACGTCATGACCTTGCCGTCATATGTGAAAGATACTATGCACTTCCTACAAATTATAGATAACCTCGTCATACCAGAATATACACTTCTGGTAACTATTGATGTCGAGGCGCTCTACAGTTCTATTCCCCATGATAGGGGTGTAGCAGCAATCAAACATATCTTGAGGAATGATAGGGAAGTCGATCCACTGTACGGCGACTTCATGCTTTCTCTGCTCGAATTTATCCTGGGGCACAATGTCTTCACCTTCAATGGCTCCCACTACCTCCAGGTGCAGGGGGTGGCGATGGGGACTTGCTGTGCCCCGTCGTATGCCAACCTGTACCTGGGGGAGTGGGAGCACATGTTCCTGGACGATGAAGACTTGTCGATGTACACGGACCACATTCTGGGGTGGTACCGGTACATCGACGACATCTTCATCGTCTGGGACGGCCCCCCACATCTACTAGAGCAATGCCTATCCAGGATGAACAAGAACAAGTTCAATTTAAACTTCACTATGTCATATAATAGGAACAACATCGCGTTTTTAGACGTGGAAATTTATAAGGGTGAGGGAGGTAAACTACTTACGAAACTGTACAGGAAGCCAACCGCTGGAAACGCAATTTTACATGTGACCAGTTTCCACCCCCAACCCTTACTGAACTCCATACCTTACGGGCAATTCCTGAGAATCAGGCGCAACTGCGCGGATGACCAAATTTTCAATCAAGAAGCAGACAATCTGCGTGATCGCCTCTTGGAAAGGGGCTAGTCACACGCCTCTCTAAAGAGAGCATACCAACAAGCCTGCATACGTAATAGGGGTCAATTACTATACTCAAAAAAACCTAAAGATGACATTAATCCCCTTAGGATCATATCGAAGTTTAATAACCAGGAACAACAGATTAGGAAAATTGTACAAAAGTACTGGCACCTCCTTACTGAAGACCCCACACTAGGTCCATATGTCACGGAAAAACCTTTATTTACTTTTAAAAGAGCTACTTCCCTGAGAGATCAGATCACTAGCAGTGAATTTAATATAGACAGGAAGGCCCACTGCAAATATAAAGGTACATACAGATGTGGATCTTGCAGATATTGTAAATTTATGTGGGTTGAAAAAAATCCCAAATTACCTGATGGTAGGGTATTCAGGGCAAGGCATTTTGCGAACTGTAAGACTCTAGGAGTTATATACCTATTGCAATGTGAATGCTCATGTTTCTATATAGGGAAGACCAAACTGGAATTTTGGAAAAGGGCGTACAGACACATTCACAGTATGCAAACGTGTGACCCTGACCTCCCTCTTGGGAGGCATACAACGATTGTCCATGCGGGCAAATTCCCCAAAATCAAGTTCCTCATTTTAGACCGGATCCACCCTAATCCAAGGGGAGGAGATTGGAATAAAATTCTCCTCCAACTGGAATCACGTTGGATTTTCAAGCTTAAGGCAAACCAAGCCCCCGGCTTGAATGAGGCAATTTGGTTTAAACCCTTTTTAGAGGGTTTCTCATCCGGAGGGATGGAGAAATAAACTTCCTGAGGGAATTCTGAGGGAATTCTGAGGGAATTCTACTATATCTTACATTTAAGCACTTCCAACATTAATTCTGATATCAAGCCTTTTTTGATATGCATCCATGACACTGGATGCATCTTCATATCTTATGCCAATGAGGCATGGTGTTACAAATATCAAGACATCCATACGGTTTGCACACTGATTTAAAATGTGTCTGTACATCTTTCAAAAAAACTTTTTTTGCTGTGTTTTGTTGTCACTGTATTTTGCCTGCAATATATGGTTCTATAACATACAACATATACAAAGTTCCTTTTCTGTATGTATTTTCATGCCTTCCTGTTATATATACTCATGGACCTCTATGCATTTACTGTGACCATTATTACTATTCTCCGTTGCAATTCACGATGTCTCTCTCCCCCTCCCCTTTCACTTTCAGATTGTATCCCTCCATTGCGAGACATCTGGACGAAGGAGCTTCAACCCACTATTTACACTAAACCTCCCATACTCTGATCGTGGTAAAGAGGGAGGACGCCTAGTAGGCCGCCCGGCACGCCCAGCCCATCTCCCAATGGACGCGACGGCAATGTAGGAGTTCCCGACGTCCTATGACGCCGGGACTCCATACTGCTTCACCCGGCGAGCATGCGCTGCTCGCCGGTGAAGCTTAGCGTGCCGGCGGGAGCTGTGGGCATGCCCGGGTCACGTTGCGCAACCATTCATTGGTGCGCGGGACCCGGGTGCGCGCACAGCACTCGGGGGGCCGGACACAGAGAGATCCGTCAGTCTCCATGCCCTCCAGCAATCAGCTGTATTTGATACAGCTGGCTGCAGGGCTGGAGCTCACACTTTTATACGCTGTCCGCCCCACTCAGATCTGCAACAGCCAGTCTGAGGAGGAGGCGAACAGCGTTATATCAGCACAAGGTAACAATCCTTTTTTATTTTTTGGAATCCTTGCCCCCTTCCCTCTTCCCCTCTGTATTACATCGAGTGTGAGCCTGTTGTCAATGGTGGCCCCCCCGTTTGGCTTAGCCACTATCACTTTACCAGATTGACGACCATTTAAATATAGTGATGTACAAGCCATTCATTAATTTCCCTTCTTTTTGTCTATGCAACTTTTTCTATTGTGGCCATCGCTCCCCCCTAGGAAGCGGGGGACTTTTTTGCTCCACAGATATCCATTACTACATATATTACTACAATTACTCAGTATTAGAATATAAAGATGCATATGCTTCTTGGGGGGAACCACCGCCTATTTATCCACTATCTCAAACGCTCTTTTGACAATCTCTCTTTAGAGTCATCGGTTGACATTGTCAAAATTCGGAGACATTCGAACCAGGGGCATAACAAGCTAAAATTCATCAACAGGTACAAACCAGTGAATTTATACGCATTTTTATGTTACAAAGGAAATTATCTGTTAGTCTGACACACATATATATATGTTCTATCTTGTAGGGCTCTCTTTTGTACTGTCCGACCCCAGCGTGTTCTACAGGCGCCCCCAAAACGATCGCTTCCTTTGGGATAGATGCACTATATTCAACCGTTGGAGCAATTACCGAGCTCCAGTTGGTTGATTAGGCATCTGCATATATTTGATATCTAACCGACCTCTTTTGAGGCTGCAAAGTGAAGAAGCTCCTCCCCCCAGCCGTTTCTTTTAAATTACACTGGAACGTCTCTACATTTGGTGTACTCTCCATGTGAGTTTTTTATACATTCTTTATTTTTCAATTGTATGGATCTTTTTGATTCAAGATGTAATCATTATATGAAGGTTTGCATTTCTGACATATCACCTGACTCTGACATTCTTCTATATATGGTAGGAATGATGTTGTGGTCTCACCTCTGAGGAAGGAGGAACTCATTTATATCCGAAACGCGTCAGTGTGAGAAAACAACATAAAACACATTCATAGCTTGTACTGTACCAAGTTTTGCTGTAACAGTTTCCAGGTGTTTTATATTGTGTTATATATGTGAAATCTTCTACTGCTTTATGTATCGCATCTTTTGTAATAAACGCTTTTTTAATTTACAATTATTTTCACTTTATCTGGGGTTACAAATTTCACGCCTTTAAAGTCCAACCCATAGGGGACCCCATCTCCAATTTCAAGGTGTTTCACTAGTGCGTGTAGCTGGCACAGATCGACCAAGTCCTCTCCCTGCAACAGGAGCGCCACCAGCAGCACCACGACCCGGGCCACGTCCCCTTTTTGATGATCTCCTCATATTTTTTAAATTTATGATCTCGCCCTAAATGGGTGTTTTTGTCAATAGCAGAGTACACGTACAGTGTCTAAAGCGTTTATGAACACGCAGAAAATGCTATTGGGAAGAAAAAAAACACTGCAAAATTAAAATTTTTTGCAATGTTTTTCCAATATCAGAATAAACGGATAGTGTCTAAAGCATTTATGAACACGCAGAAAATGCTATTGGGAAGAAAAAAAACACTGCAAAATTAAAATTTTTTGCAATGTTTTTCCAATATCAGAATAAACGGATAGTGTCTAAAGCGTTTATGAAAACGCAGAAAATGCTATTGGGAAGAAAAAAAACACCGCAAAATTATTATTTTTTGCAATATCAGAATACACGGATACTGTCTACAGCGTGTATGTATGAACACGCAGAAAATGCTATTGGGAAAAAAATAAAAGAAAGCAAAATTAGATTTTTATGCAATGTTTTTCCAATAGCAGAATACACACAGACTATGGTGTATCTCTTACTATATGCAACAGGTAAAACTTTTATATTTTGTCTGGCACTGGCCTCATGGCACTGTTAAAAGACTGTGCACTGCACCCCAGCCAGGGTACAATTGATTTAGGAATCTCTTCAATAATTCTCTCTGCCTCTTTCTTTTGCTTAATAAAGAAACTCCCTACTCTACTCTAGCTATGTAGATCGCTCACGGATCTAACTAATTAGAAGAAAAGTTAAGGAATGCTGACTGCCTGACTGACTGAATCACACTAACTCCTAAAATACTCTCAGCAGCACAGGAACCTGTCTATAGCAGAATGACGCTGTGTGTCTGGACTTTATATAGAGGCTGGGTCACATGCTGCACTGCCCAATCACAGCCATACCATTAGAAGCCATCACAGCCATGCCTACTAAGGGCACACTAGTGAAACGATCGTCGATTGGCTGCCCTGCAGCTGTTAAAAGGGCGCCAATACATCGCCGAACACCGGACCCCGAACCCGAACTTACAGCCAATAGTTCGGGTTCGGGTCCGGGTCCCGAACACCCAAAAGTCCGGTACGGACCCGAACTTTACAGTTCGGGTTCGCTCAACCCTACTCATCACCAATCCTTGCCGAATTAACCCTCTCAGTTCACTATATTCACAGGTTCTGATGGGGAATACCCCAATACATAATACCCATACATGGGAGAAATTGCAAAAGAAACATACATCTATGGAATTGCATGGACTTACCCTTGCTGAGTACCATTGGGTACAACAGATCCCAAGAGGGTTGCAGGTAAGATTAACTCCCACATAATTCAGTGTAAAAATACCTTCAGGCAAATTTTGTCCTATGACTTTAACAAACTTGTATTTACACAAGGAACTAAGCTCTCTATCTAAACAGCTGGAGAAAGTGGAGCAGGATCTTAAACTTACTGTTACATCAGAAGAGTTTATTAAACTCAAAGAAACTGTTGATTTGGAGACAAGGAAGAGAAGTTAATTTAACCGAGACAATGAGGACTACCAGAGAAATCAAGTGTACAGATGGCTGTGGCTTTACATACAATGAGGTTGCTCAGACATTGGTGGAATGAGAAGAGAAATGTCGGACAGCTCGTCAGCTACAAATACATATATGGATTCCTCTACCATTTTTTTTATAACAAAATTGATGTGGAGGCAATTCCCTTATGCAAACCAGATCCAGGCAGAACAGGGAGGAGGCAACACAACAGGTCCAGAGCAATATCGCAATACTCGAGGCAATCAAACTCGGCACGAGTGCTGTCACCAGAAGAGGTAGGAGTGATTAACCGTGGCTTATTCTTCTGTCCTAAAAGTAAAATCTTGTGAGAAATTGATTAGTGTGTTATTGCTGCCAACATCTTCAATAGCATCATATAGAAAACGGGCACCAAAGTGCATTGGGGGACGCCCCCTTGGACTTTGTATGGCAGAAATAAGGTATACAGAATCAAAACTAAAAAAATGAATGTATAAAAAGGCACACAGGTGCCAACTTTATTATTCACACAATAGAAAAAGTATATATTACATGTAAACACAGTAGATTAAAAAGTCCTAAGACAGTGCATCGATGAATAGTATAGATATATAATGAACAATAACGTGTAATGACCCAAACTTGTTGTCAAAAAGAGCATTGACCGAACCAGATGAAGATTGGCAAGCTGATTCTGATGACATAGACCCAACATGTTTCAGAAATTAATTTTTACATCAATATATATTTTCCTTCTTCCTTTCTTTTTAAAGTAGTATACAGACAAAGCCAAAAGTACATATCATAGATTCACTACCGATTGACCAAAATAAAATATTTGTATTCCCCCAATGCACTTGTAATGTAGGGGGGTTCTGTAAGTGGGGGGGGGTCTGTATTGTAGGGGGGGTCTGTAGGGGGGTCTGAAATGTAGGGGGGGTTCTGTATTGTAGGGGGGTTCTGTATTGTAGGGGGGTTCTGTATTGTAGGGGGGTTCTGTATTGTAGGGGGGTTCTGTATTGTAGGGGGGTCTGTAATGTAGGGTGTTCTGTAATGTGGAGGGGTTCTGTATTGTAGGGGGGTCTTTATTGTAGGGGGTTCTGTATTGTAGGGGGATCTGTAATGTAGGGGGGGGGTCTGTAGTGTAGGGGGGTCTGTAATGTGGTGGGTCTGTATTGTAG
Organism: Lithobates sylvaticus; assembly: GCA_028564925.1. Classification (NCBI taxonomy): domain Eukaryota; kingdom Metazoa; phylum Chordata; class Amphibia; order Anura; family Ranidae; genus Lithobates; species Lithobates sylvaticus. The sequence continues at coordinate 208,169,387 of CM053032.1, forward strand.
GGGGGTCTGAAATGTAGGGGGTGTTCTGTATTGTAGGGAGGGTTCTGTATTGTAGGGAGGGTTCTGTAATGTTGGGGGATTCTGTATTGTAGGGGGGTTCTGTAGTGTAGGGGGGTCTGCAATGTGGGGGCTTCTGTATTGTAGAGGGGTTCTGTATTGTAGGGGGGTTCTGTAGTGTAGGGGCTCTGTATTGTAGGGGGGGTCTGTAATGTAGGGGGGGTTCTGTATTGTAGGGGGGTTCTGTACTGCCTAACCCTGAAGAAGGAAAATATATATCAAATTCATTTCTGAAACATGTTGGGTCTATGTCATCAGAATCAGCTTGCCAACCTTCATTTGGTTTGGTCGATGCTCTTTTTGACAAGTTTAGGTCATTACATGTTATTGTTCATTATATATCTATACTATTCATTGATGCACTGTCTTAGGACTTTTTAATCTACTGTGTTTACATGTAATATATACTTTTTTTTATTGTGTGAATAATAAACTTGGCACCTTTGTGCCTTTTTATGCATTGATTTATTTAGCTTTGATTCTGTATACCTTATTTCTGCCATACAAAGTCCAAGGGGGCTTCCCCCAATGCACTTTGGTGCATGTTTGTTTTATATCTGTCCTAAAAGTCATTTAGACAAATTTCAATTAGATCAGGACTTGTATAGATTGTTTCGGAACATTAGGTGGAAAGTCCACTTTTTGCATAAACCATGTCTATATGGGGATACAATAGAAAATTCTCAGGACTGTAAATCATTAGGTCTAAAAGTGCAAACCAAATCAGTGCCACCCACTACTTATGCTCCGGTCAAGACATGTGTACAGGAAGTGACAAGGGAGGTAAAAAATTATCTCTCAAATTAATTATCGGGACCATACACCAAACAACTTATCCCATAATGAGAGATTGGCCCTGAGGGAGCTGAGTAGATGGGATGATATTATACTGAAACCAGCTGATGGTGGATTAGTTGTGAGCATGGATCCACAGGCTTATGAAGATGAGATTGTCCATCAATTAAGTGATCAAAAAGTGTATAAGCATATATATCAAAGACACTAATGACTTTTTACAGAAACTGAAATGTTTACCGCAATGTCAGGGAGATAAAACACTTGTGACCTGGGATGTTAACAGCTTATATACATCCATACTGCAGCAAGCTGGTATTGATGCGGCTATTGGATTGATCAGTGACAGTGAGGACCGCAAATACAGATGTTTGAGAGACTCTTTCAGGTCATATTGTCTAACAATTATTTTTATTCCAGGATCAGTTTTTTGTGCAGCTTAATCGAGTTGCTATGGGCTCTAATGTTGTGCCACCATTTGCTTGTGCATTCATGAGTAATTTTTAAACAGAAATATATCTATCAAAACAAATTATTTAAAACACATTGTGCCACCTGGTGGTGCTTTATTGATGATGTTTAGGGATGAGCTTCGTGTTCGAGTCGAACCCATGTTCGACTCGAACATCAGCTGTTCGATCGTTCGCCGAATTGCGAACATTATGGGCCGTTCGTGCCAAAATTGAGTGGTGTAATTATGCAATTATGGCTCGGGGGGTTTAGTACACGCCCCACACTATATAAGGCCGCCGCCTCGGTGTACTAAGTGCTGTAGTTGCGCTTTGCAGTGGAAGGTGGGTGCGTGCAAGCCTCCCCTTCTTCCTTTATGTCTACACAGGGGGAGGGGACTCGACATGCAGTCCCGTGCTGATCTGAGGTACATTATGGGTCTCAAGGGGGGTCTGTATTGTAGGAGGGGTCTGTAATGTAGGGGGGTTCTGTAATGTAGGGGGTTCTGTAATGTAGGGGGGTTGTGTAATGTAGGGGGTTCTGTATTGTAGGGGGTACTGTATTGTAAGGGGGGCGTATTGTAGGGGGGGTATGTAATGTAGGGGGGTTCTGTATTGTAGGGGGGTTCTGTATTGTAGGGGGGTTCTGTAATGTAGGGGGGTTCTGTAATGTAGGGGGGTTCTGTATTGTAGGGGGGATTCTGTATTGTAGGGGGGATTCTGTATTGTAGGGGGGTCTGTAATGTAGAGGGTTCTGTATTGTAGGGGGTTCTGTATTGTAGGGGGGATCTGTAATGTAGGGGGGTTCTGTAGTGTAGGGGGGGTCTGTAATGTGGGGGGTCTGTATTGTAGGGGGGGCTGTAATGTAGAAGGGTCTGAAATGTAGGAGGTGTTCTGTAATGTAGGGGGTTCTGTATTACATAGTTAGCTAGGCCGAAAAAAGACACAAGTCCATCCAGTTCAACCATAAAAATAAAAGAAATAATAAATAAAAATAAAATATATCGTACAATCCAATAAACCCCATTCTATACCCACAGTTGATCCAGAGGAAGGCAAAAAAAAAAACCCAAAAGAGCATGGTCCAATCTGCTACAGCAGGGGAAAAAAATCCCTTCCTGATCCCCCTAGAGGCAATCAGATTTTCCCTGGATCAACTTTACCTATAAATGTCAGTACCCAGTTATATTATGTACATTTAGGAAAGTATCCAGTCCTTTCTTAAAGCAATCTACTGAGTTAGCCAGAACCACCTCTGGAGGGAGTCTATTCCATATTTTCACAGCTCTTACTGTGAAGAAACCTTTCCATATTTGGAGATGAAATCTCTTTTCCTCTAGACGTAAGGAGTGTCCCCTTGTCCTCTGTGTTGACCGTAAAGTGAATAACTCAACACCAAGTTCACTATATGGACCCCTTATATATTTGTACATGTTGATCATATCCCCCCTTATTCTCCTCTTCTCAAGAGTGAATAAATTCAGTTCCTCTAATCTTTCCTCATAGCTGAGCTCCTCCATGCCTCTTATCAGTTTGGTTGCCCTTCTCTGCACTTTCTCCAGTTCCCCGATATCCTTTTTGAGAACTGGTGCCCAAAACTGAACTGCATATTCCAGATGAAGTCTTACTAATGATTTGAACAGGGGCAAAATGATATCTCTCTCTCTGGAGTCCATACCTCTCTTAATACAAGAAAGAACTTTGCTTGCTTTGGAAACCGCAGCTTGACATTGCATGCTATTATTGAGCTTATGATCTACCAAAACCCCCAGATCCTTCTCCACTACAGATTCCCCCAGTTGTACTCCCCCTAGCATGTATGATGCATGCATATTCTTAGCCCCCAAGTGCATAACTTTACATTTATCAGCGTTAAACCTCATCTGCCACATAGTCGCCCAATTAGACAGAGCATTAATGTCAGCTTGTAAATTGGAGACCTCCTGTAAAGACGTTATTCCACTGCATAGCTTGGTGTCATCTGCAAAGACAGAAATGTTACTTTTGATCCCAGACACAATATCATTTATAAAGATATTAAAAAGTAAGGGTCCCAGCACTGAACCTTGGGGTACACCACTGATAACCTTAGACCATTCAGAGTAAGAATCATTAACCACTACTCTCTGAATTCTGTCTTTTAGCCAGTTTTCTATCCATTTACAAACCGATATTTTTTTTTTTTTTTTTTTTTACATTCAAAAATGTTTATTGAGTTTTGTAACATACAAAGAAGTAAATAGAACAAAACAAAAATTATAAGCATATATAAGCACAGAACCAGAGTATGTACAGCATTCTCAGTCAATGCATATAAACATCAGTAAGTTATGTAGAAAGCTATGTGATAGCGTATTTGTCAGTCCATATTTTCCACATGTCATCAAATTTAGAACAATTAAGTGAGTTAATTGCCAAGAGCCGTTCGAACGTGTAGTTTTGGTGGACTTTTCTGGTAACATCAGTGATATTGACAGTCGGAATTGTTTTCCAATGTTGTAGTATCAAGGATCTGGTAACCAATATAATGTGGGACACCACATGTCTCATTGTGTATGGAAAATCTTCCAAACCTATCAGTAGTATAGCCAATGAGGGGGTGGGATGTGTAATCAACCCCGTTAGGGATGAAATGAGTGTAAACGTTTGGTTCCACAGACTGGTGATACTAGAGCATTCCCAGAGAATGTGGAGAATATGGCCTTTGTGACCGCAGTTTCTCCAGAGAAGTACCCGGGAACATTTCCGCAAGTCTACAGGGGGTGTATTGCCACCGGTTGATAACTCTAGTGGCTAATGCAATGGGAAGATTTTTGTATAATGTGAAATGCAAATTTCCATTGGTCATCTGTAGTTGTGATACCCATGTCGGAGTCCCACTTCATATGTGCCACCGATTTAACAAATACCTGTTTGTTGTGCAAAAGATTGTAGTACATTGCTATACCTTTATTGCTCTGTGGACCTTTGGTGAGGTGTTGCCACACCGAAGTAGGTAGAGCTAGGGTACCAATTGGATTGTTCTTCATAAAGTGTGCTACTCGTATACATGTGAATAACATACAGTTAGGCATATTGTATTTGGTCATTAAGTCCGATGCTGACAGTGGGTTGTCGTCGTGAAGTAAATCCTGGACAAACTTAATCCCTAGGGAGGGGAATTGTTTCAGGGATAGCATAGGGACGTTGGTCTCTATTATATTAAGTGGAAGGTAGTAGTCTATAGTTTTGCTATTATTGAGGTGGCGGGATAGTAGGAACCTCCAGGCCCGCAGAGACGTGGCAATAGTAGGAGGCAGCTTCCTTAGGTTCCAGGGCAGCCAATTGTCCCCCAGAAGAACTGTAGGTAAATCAGGTATGGGAGCTAAGGTGGTTTCAATGTCCACCCATAGTGGCCCGTCATCTGAAGGGTACCAGTGTTTAAGTTGGTCGAGTCTGGTGGCATATAGGTAATCCTGTATGTCAATCAGGCCTGCACCTCCCGCCGATTTATGGGGTAGTAGATTAGTCCGTGAGCACCTGGCTTTTTTGTCTCCCCACAGTAGTCGCCATTGAAGGTTAGACAGGGAGTTTATATAAGATTTGGGTATGTCGAGTGGGATAGCCCTGAAAACATACAGAATTTGTGGGAGTATCAGCATTTTAAATGCTGCCAGTCTACCAAGCCATGACAATTCTTTTTTGGCAATGTTAGTAATTTGAGGTCCTATCTTGGCTAGGAGAGGTTTTAGATTAGTGTCAACTATATTTTTGATGTCATGAGTCAGGGTTATACCTAGGTATGGTAATCCCTTGTCAGTCCATGAGTAGGGGAGGTGTCGTTGTAGTTTAAGGCATTCATTAGTAGCTAGACCCATATTTAAGATGAGAGATTTAGAGAAATTCACTTTGTAGTAGGAGACGTCTCCGAAGGATTTAAGTATGTCGTGGGCTTGAGGAAGTGAGGAGAGAGGCCGAGTAAGCATGAGTATCACATCGTCAGCAAATAAGTTGATAACGTGGGATTTAGAGCCCATTTGAAAACCGGTGATATCCTTGTGAGATCTAATGGTGTCCGCCAGAGGTTCAATCATGAGATTGAAAATTGTCGGGGATAAAGGGCACCCCTGGCGAGTACCATTAGTGATCTGAAAGGGGGTTGATAACATGCCGGAGGTATAAACCTGCACCGATGGGCAAGAATACAAGGCCAGCACTGCATTGAGTATAGTACCACAAAAACCGAACTTAGATAAGGTCATAGACATGTATTTCCAATGCACCCTGTCAAACGCCTTCTCTGCGTCAATAGAGAGCACCAGAGAAGGCGTTTGAGTACGTACAGCATGGTGAACAACATTAATGATTCTTCTGGTAGCGTCAGAGGTTTGTCTCCCCTTCACAAAGCCCATCTGGTCACGTTGTATAAGGAGTGAGATAAAATCAGATAAGCGTTTTGCAATAAGTTTGGCATATATTTTAATGTCCGTGTTCAATAAGGAAATCGGACGGAAATTGGGAGGGGTCGTGGGATCTTTACCCGGCTTAGGTAACGTGACAACGTAAGCCCTCAGCATTTCTGGGGGAAAAGACGCAGATTCAGCAGCTTTGGTGAAGATTGTTTGCAGGTGTGGGGAAAGGTGTGACTGAAAGATTTTAAAATATTCATTGGCGAACCCATCAGGACCAGGTGATTTACCAGGGGGTAGTGTGGCTATTGTAGCAGCTATTTCAGATGCTGTGAATGGTGCATTCAGGGATGTAAGTTGGTCCTCTGATAAAGAGGGTAAATTTAGTGTTTCTAGGAAACTGTGTATAAGTTCCGGAGTAGGTTGTGTCGTGGAATAGTCTTCCTTAATGTTGTATAGGCTACTGTAATAGTCTGCAAATTGGTTTGCAATGTCTTGCGGGTTGGTGATTTTGTGTTTCAGGGTGGGGTGAAGCAAGTGGGAAATTCTCGTTTTCACACGTGCGTTCTTGAGTCTGTTCACCAGGTATTTGCCAGCTCTATTGGCATTGGCCTATGACGTCAATTTCAGGCGTCTGAGGTAGTAGTCGTATTGTTGAGAAAGGATTGTCCTAAGTGTATCTCTACATTGGGATATCTTGTGAGTGAGAGCAGTAGTCGGTGCCTGTTTGTTCTGATCCTCTAGAGTGTGTAAGTCATGTAGGATAGCTGTGATTTGTGCTGTTCTGCGTCTTTTTTCCCTAGCGCCTAATTGTATCAAGATACCCCTCATATATGCCTTGTGGGCATTCCAAAGGGTAAATGGATCACTGACAGAATGTATTATTGTGTTATTATTGTATAAGTGTTATAAGTGTATAAGTGTTATTGAGAAAAAAGTCCTTTATATGTTTGGAGATCACTGTGGAAGTACGGGGGTCTTGAAGTAACCTTGTGTTAGTGCGCCAGATGGGTGGGGAAGAGGAGACAACCTGATCAGTAATAGTAATGGTCACGGCTGCGTGGTCAGACCAAGTTATGTCGTGTATACAAGCCGAGGAAACTTTTTGTAGTAACCATTTGTCTGACAGAAATAGGTCAATGCGAGAGTACGAGCAATGCCTGTGTGAAAAAAAAGTGTAGTCTCTTTTGTTTGCATGCATGCATCACCAGATGTCGAACAGGTCAGCATTGTTCATCAGTTTACTGAGGTATGAGGAACTGTTAGTTTTGTGAGCAGAAGAGTCCAGTTTAGGGTCCACTATGAGATTGAAATCACCGCATAAGAGTACAGAGCCATAAGGGTGGTCTTTCACTTTTTTCAGCAGTCTGCTAAGGAAGCGGATTTGGTGAGAGTTCGGTGCATATAAGGATACTAGTGTGTAGGGCACGGAGTTTATGTCTTCTTTAAGAATGATAAACCTGCCGTTCGGATCAGTGATGGTTTCTTTGTGTTGGAAGGAAAGGGTATCCCTTAAAGCGAGCATGACGCCTCCCTTTTTATGTCCAGGAGTATTGGCCAAAAATACATGAGGGTACTCTCTGTGGGAGCAAGTGGGGGCTTTTGTATCCTGGAAGTGCGTTTCTTGAACGCACAATATATCAGCCCTATGTTTTTTGGCTTCAGACCACATGGACAGTCGTTTAGCGGGGTGATTCAAACCACGGGCATTAATAGATAGGCAGTTAATAGGCATGGGTCAGTTGGTGTGGATTATGCAAGGCGGTGTTATGCATATACTCACTGCGACCGAGTAGTGTGATCTGGCGATGATCATGGATGTCAGGTGAATCTGCAAACGTATGGTGGTTCTGTTCCGGTTGTAGTGCTTCAAAGATAGAACTTAAAAAAATACATAAACAACAAAAGTTGAACATAGTTAGTAGTAAGTAGATACTGAATGTGACGGACCTCGTACCCAAGATGTCCGCCGTAAATGCTTCCTTTGTCCGGTACCATACAATCCAAGACCCCTTAGCTCACCCAGTCACCAGACAACACCAGTGTAGGGCACATCAGGAATGAATCTTTATTTTACATGTCACACATATATACAGCCAGATGACTAAAGCTTAACCTAATTAGCATGAGCTAATTATCTTAATCAACACTGGACTCCTTCATTCAATTGCAGGGTTAATTAGCACATACAACAATAGGTGAAATACTCTCACAAGCCAGAGTATATGCATTAACACAACAGACAGGTGGCTGGAGTTCATGAGTCATGACATTAGCGTCTCTTGCTAATATGCCAAATACACATACAGATTCTATGTGTATTGGGGGGCCAGCATGGACCTGAATCCAAGTACCACCAGCTCAGGGGTCCCAGGCTTGCAGCTCAAAGAGCACTGTTCCCCCAAATGCCAGGGCCCATAATCGCAAGGTAATAGGCTCGCCTTCAGTCCCCTCCAACAGCCTGTGTCCTGGCTAGGTCTGTCACATTTCTCCCCTTTCGGCAGGAGACTAACACAGGAGGAGACCCCAGACAGGTTGACTCCGAAGTTAGTCAGTGGTTCCAGTGCTCTAATGCCTGTAACCACACAGTACCCCAAACAAATTGTTCCAAACAGAGCACGACTCACCCAGCCAACTTCTGCCTCTCTCATAGAACATATCCGCCGCTGGGGAGAGGCCTGGACTGGCCCTTCTCCCTGGAGTCTTTTCAGCCGCTGGAGAGAAGACAGGGTGACTGGGCTCACTCCATCATGCTGTTGGGGATCTGGGCCGACAGCCCAGCATCCCTGGAGTATACAAGTGGGGACTGCAGTCCCTTCCCCCTTTACAGGAAATCTGCCCTCTGTTAGTTGTGGGCAGAGGCCAGCAGCACTTTGTTCCGTTGCCAGCAGTTCAGCTGGGTGTAGGAGCTTCCCTACATCATCTCCTCCAGCTAACTGTTGGGGAGAGAGGCCAACTGCCCCAGCTCCCTGGAACTCCGCAGCTGTTGCTGGTGCTGGACAGAGGTGGGCAGCACTCTGCCCTGTTGCCAGCACTTCTGCTGGGGACTCCACATCCTCCGCTCTGGTTAACCGTTGGGGCAGGAGGCTGGCTTCTGTTCCCCCAAATGCCAGGGCCCATAATCGCAAGGTAATAGGCTCGCCTTCAGTCCCCTCCAACAGCCTGTGTCCTGGCTAGGTCTGTCACACTGAACACAGTAAGAAAAGGATCCATAAACTGATCCATGTGCAGGTGAAACTGCTATCAGCTTTCTGAGGGGAAAAAACAGGGATCGTAACATATAACCCCTGTGTCCTGAGAAAAAAGTGTGACATAGGTTGTGTGGTTATCATCCGTGACCACCAGTGTCCTTTTTTGAGGATCTTTTGCGGGATACTACCTGCCATTCTTCAGGCATTGGAGATGGGGAGGAGGAGGAATTGTGTGCAGATGGAGATGTATTGTCGGGCAGTATGCCCCATTGGCGGAGTGCTGCTAAGCCTTCTTCCAGTGTGTTGACAAGCAAGGAAGCTCCATTGTGTGTAATTGATAGCTTGGTGGGATATTTCCACTTGTGTGGAATATTGTGGTTCCGCAGGGCCTTAGTGATTGCTGCCAGGTTGCGACGTAGCTGGAGAGTATGCCTAGATAGATCTGGGAGTATTTGCAAATCAGCATATTGTGGATGTTTATTGTCAGCTCTGCGAGACGCAATTAGGATTTGTTCTTTGACATGATAGTAGTGGACTATGAGAAGCACATCCCTGGGAGTGTTTTCCGGGAGAAATGATGGTTTAGGTATAGGGTGTATACGGTCCACTATGAGATCCTGAGGGGACAAGGAAGGCAGTAGAGTGGAGAACAAGGCCTGGGCGTATGGTAGTAGTTGCGCAGTCAGTACAGATTCAGGAATCCCCCTAATTTTTAAGTTGTTCCTTCTGGATCGGTCTTCCAAATCTGCAACTGTTTTTAAGCCATGCGATTTCCTCACTATGGTTACTGTGTGCATCCACCATTGTGTTGAATGATGAGGTAACCCTATTGAGGCTGTGCTCCACCTGATCCACTCTGTCACCCAGGGCCTGAACTTCTCTGTGGCAAAGAGTTATACCAGCAGTTAAATCAGCATGGATGGATGCCTTTAAGGACATTAACATATCCTTAAGTACCGTTTCTGAAACTGGCCTGTCAGATGTAGGGAAGGCAGCTATGGGATCTTGTGAGGGCTGTGTGGTGACATCCCCTATATTAGGAGGCCTGCTTACCTCCATCTCAGGGTCCATCAGCGGTCTCACAGGGGATTTGGTCCTCTGCTTCTGTTTAGCAGGGCTCCTGGTGGATGGACTAGAGGTCCCAGAAGAGGATCCGCTCGTCAGATGGGGTCCGTTTCTGGCCTGTGGATGACCGGAGCGGCCGTCAGATGTCCCGGCCTGCTGCGCCGTTTGTATGCCTGAGGCGCCGGCGCCATCTTGTGGAGACCTGCGCGCTCTGAAGAACTCCTGCAGTTTCTGCTGGTGTTGGTTTTTTTTTCGATGGCGGGTCATGTCCGCCGATGCAGCGGAGCTGAGGGATGCCTGCAGGGTATATTATAGCCGTGGATGGCGGTCTGGGGCACGGATGTCGTCGGATGTTCTCCGGCGGCCGAGCGGAGCTCTGGATTAGGCGTCCATTACGGAGCTCGGTCGCCACGCCCCCCCACAAACCGATATTTCCAAGCCTGTAGACCTTACCTTACACATGAGCCGTGTGTGGGGAACTGTATCGAATGCTTTTGCAAAATCCAAGTATACCACGTCCACAGCCACGCCTCTGTCCAAGGTTTTACTTACCTCTTCATAAAAAGAAATCAGGTTTGTCTGACAACTTCTGTCTTTCATGAACCCATGCTGTCTGTTGCTTAAAATGTTTTTTTCCATCAGGAACTCGTCTATGTGGTCTTTTAATAATCTCTCCAGTATCTTCCCAACTATAGAAGTTAAACTAACAGGTCTATAGTTACTTGGTAAAGACTTTGTTCCCTTTTTAAATATAGGCACCACGTTCGCCCTGCGCCAATCCAGTGGTACTATTCCTGTCATTAATGAGTCCCTAAAAATTAAATACAATGGCTTTGAAATTGCAGAGCTCAATTCTTTTAAGATCCGTGGGTGGATGCCATCTGGTCCAGGTGCTTTATCCACCTTTATTCTGTCTAAATATTTCTGGACCATATCACTTTTGAGCCATTGGGGATCATTCGGGGCTGTGTAATTACCACCCCCATTATGGACATGAGCTTCCCCATGCTCCTTTGTATACACAGAGCTGAAGAAAGTATTTAATAAATTAGCCTTCTCTTTGTCCCCTGTCACCCACTCTAGATTATTTTGTAAAGGGCCTACATGCTCAGACCTGACCTTTTTACTATTAATATATTTGAAGAATTTTTTGGGGTTTGTCCTACTATCTTTTGCAATCTGTCGTTTGTTTTGAATTTTTGCATCCTTGATTTCCTTTTTACATATTCTGTTAAATTCTTTGTAACATTTAAACAACACTAGTGTTCCTTCACTCTTATATTTTTTAAAAGCTCTTTTCTTATTGATCATAGCTTTTTTAACTTTGACTGTGAGCCACATAGGTTTTATTTTAAGCCTTTTAAACTTATTGCCCATGGGAATATACTTTGCAGTGAGGTCCCAGACAGTCTTTTTGAAGAAATCCCATTTCTGTTCTGTGCTCATTGATGCCAATATTCCCTCCCAGTCCAAGTCCTGGAGAGCAGCCCTCATCCTTGGAAAATGTGCTCTCTTGAAGTTGAGCGTTTTTATCTTTCCTATATGTATTTCTTGCTTACAGCTAACATCAAATGAAATCATGTTATGATCACTGTTACCCAGGTGTTCCTTTATCTGGACATTAGTAATAAGCTCTGCATGGTTTGAGATTACCAGATCCAGCAGAGCATCATTCCTAGTTGGGGCCTCAATAAACTGGACCATAAAAGTGTCCTGTAATAGGTTTATAAATTTTTGCCCTTTAACTGTCCCAGCAGTGCCATTACTCCAGTCAATTTCTGGGTAGTTAAAATCCCCCATTATTATCACCGTCCCAGCCTTTGCAGCCCTTTCCATCTGTGCAAGGAGCTGAGTCTCCACCTCCTCGTGAACATTGGGTGGTCTATAACAAACCCCAATGATTAACTTAGAACTACGCACATCTATATGCAGTTCCACCCATAATGCTTCAGACTCATCACACTCTCCATCAACCAGGTCCTCTTTCACGCTTGCTTTGAGATCACTTCTCACATAGAGACAGACCCCTCCACCTTTCCTATTTACTCTGTCTCTCCGAAAGAGTGCATAGCCAGGAATATTAATAGCCCAGTCATGTGAAGATTGAAGCCAAGTTTCAGCAATACCAATTACATCATAGCTCTCCTCATGCACCAGAGCTTCCAACTCACCTATTTTGCTTGGCAGACTTCTGGCATTGGTGAACAAACACTTTAATGCATTACTACATTTTGCTATGGTGTTTTTATATCATTTTTAGTAGTACAGATGGCACTATAGTTTCCAATGGCAGTTTGCAACATGGGAAATTTCCTGTCACCTGCCATAACCCTCCCCCCATCTATTCCCATTCCACCCTCCATTAATCTCAGACCCCTAGCTACCCTGTCTGGCCGATGTAATTCTAGTTCCCCCTCCCCCCTCAATCCTAGTTTAAATACTCCTCCAGCCTTCCCATAAACCTCTTCCCCAGCACAGCAGACCCCTTCCATTCAAGTGCAAACCGTCATTAGCATATAGGTTGCACCCCAATGAAAAGTCAGCCGAGTGCTCTAGAAACCCAAATCCCTCTTCTCTACACCAGGTCTTTAGCCATGCATTCAGCTCTCTAATCGCCCCCTGCCTTTCCTGTGTTGCACATGGCACAGGCAATATTTCAGAGAATATCACCTTGGAGGTCCTTCCCTTCAACTTGCAGCCTAGTTCTTTAAATTGATTCTTAAGGAGCCTCCACCTTCCATGTATACTGTCATTGGTTCCAACGTGGACCAAGACAGCTGGGTCATGCCCAGCCCCTCCCAGTAATTTATCCACCCGGTCCACCACATGCCGAACCTTGGCACCAGGAAGACAGCAAAACATTTGGTTGAAGCAATCCTGGCGACAAATTATTCTATCAGTCCTTCTGATTATAGAATCCCCTATTACCACCAACTGTCTAGGCCTACCTGCACTCCCCTCACCACCTCTACTAGATGGTCTGCTCTCCCGGCTGTTAGGGGTAGCAGTGACCTCTAGGGCTGCCACCTCTGTGTTTGCCACCTCCACATCTTCACCAACTTGGCAAATTTGTTTTGATGCACAAATACAGGACTGGCCTTCCTTTTCCGCAAGCCCCTTCCACTCCCTCTTACTACATTAACCCATCTTCCTATCTGATAATCCTGACTTGCCCCTCCACCCTCCACATCACCCCTACTGACCACCTGCTCAGCGAGCAGAGGACCCCTTTCAAGGTTGTCCTTTCCGCCCAGTGTTGCAACTTGCTCCTCCAGATCTCTAATGCGAGCTTCCAGAAGGGAAACCCGCTCACATCTGTCACAGCGGTATCCATCCTGGAGCAGTTGCACCAATTTTGCATACATGTGGCACACTGTGCACTGAGCAAAACCTCCAACCCTGCTAGCACTCATTACCCAGTTACAATACAATTGCTTGTAGGAAGTTTAAGATGTCACAGGTTTGAAGACTCCTGTCCTAACCCCTGTTTTAAACTCTGGTTTTAACTCACCACTTAGAATAGTTCCACTTGGACAGAGTTCAAGCAGTCTCAAAGATGAGCAGGCTCACGATGAGCTCTACACAAACTTATATAGGCCTCAAGCACCTGTGATCAATTAGGCACTCCCCTTAATTAGTAAGCTGAAGGAAGGAAAGGAAAAAAAAAAAAAACTGTTTAAAAAGTGTCAGAAAGGATATTAAGAAGATACAAGGAAAAGGCCCAGAAAAGACCCTAAAAATGCAATCCAGCAATCAACAGCAGTCAAAAAAGAAAGATTTGATCACTCTCCACACAGTATCCCCACTGTTTGGCTTCCAACCAAAGTTCTGACCAAGTTCTGGTATTGTAGAGGGGTTCTCTAATGTAGGGAGGTTCTGTATTGAAGGAAGGGTTCTGTATTGTTGGGGGGTTCTGTAATGTAGGGGGGTCTGTAATGTAGGGGGGTCTGAAATGTAGGGGGATTCTGTATTGTAGGGGGGTTCTGTACTGCCTAACCCCTGAAGAAGGAAAATATATACCAAATTAATTTCTGAAACATGTTGGGTCTATGTCATCAGAATCAGCTTGCCAACCTTCATTTGGTTTGGTCGATGCTCTTTTTGACATCAAGTTTGGGTCATTACACGTTATTGTTCATTATATATCTATACTATTCATCGATGCACTGTCATAGGACTTTTTAATCTACTGTGTTTACATGTAATATATACTTTTTTTTATTGTGTGAATAATAAACTTGCCACCTTTTGAGCCTTTTTATACATTCATTTATTTATCTTTGATTCTGTATACAGATGCATGCATGCATCAGTGACACTGTACCTCTTGTCCACCTGTTGGAGCATACGCTGCGTGGAATAATGTACAGGGCACTTGAGGCAGAACAGAGGCAGGAAGAGGAGGACTTCCTTGCCTCTCAAGGCCCCCTTCTTGCAGACAGTGTTCCTTCTGTCCCACACATCACACAGGAAGAGGAGGAGGAGGAGGAGGATTGTGTCAGCGTGGAGGTGGAGCCTGGCACTCAGCATCAGCAACAGCAGTCTTTTAGGGATGATTTACAGTCCCAAGAAACCGGTGGACTTGTACGTGGCTGGGAGGAGGTGGCTGCGGATGTCGTCCTTAGTGACCCAGAAGACTCCGGACCGAATGCCTCAGCTAACCTATGCTGCAAAGCCTGTGAAAGGATCCTCGTATTCTTCGGATAAAGGAGAGGGACCATTACTGGCTGGCCACTTGATCCATGGTACAAGGGTAAGGTTGTGGACCTTATCTTGCCGTCGCAGAGGGAGCAGAGGATGAGACATCTCCGGGAGGCCTTGCAGAAAGGTCTGTACAATGCGTTCCCAGAGACTGGGAGGCTACAAACTCCTGGTCCTGGACAACGAGTTGCTGAGGCTTCGGTCAGTAACAGAAGGAGTGTTGGAGAAGGTGGCCGTCTGACTGATGCGTTCAGACAAATTTTTTAGTCCGCAGCCCCAAGGTATGATTGGTTCCAGCAACCATCGCCAGCATCTGATTTACATGGTGCAGGAATACCTAGGAGCAAGGTCAGACTTGGACACCTTTCCCACCGAAAATCCTAATAGGGTCTTACTGGGCCTTGAAGATGGATCACTGGCCAGAACTTGCACAGTATGCAATTTAGCTACTGGCCTGGCCTGCATCCAGCATTCTTTCGTAACGCACATTCATTGCTGCTGGAGGCTTTGTAACCGATCACAGGGTGCGCCTGTCAACCGACTCGGTCGATCGACTGACCTTCATAAAAATGAATCAGTCTTGGATCACCACCAGCTACCAAGCACCTGATGCTGATGTAACCGAATAATTTTCTTTGAAATGTCAGATCCCTTCAAGACTGCCTATGCTGATGCAGAGTGACTATCCTGTTATGCTGAGTGACTATCCTCTTCCTCCTCAATAATCATGCTGATAGCTTGAAAGAACATTTTTGGTTCTGGGCACCAGCACCAGTGCCTAAGGCCCAATTTTTCAGCCCCTGTTTAACAGGGGCATGTAATTAAAATGTTTGATGCAATACTTTGCAACAGGGCTCATTGCTGTGCTCCAAGTACAGTATCTGTGAGGGGTTGCAGTGTTGTGGCACCAGTGCCTAAGGCCCAATTTTTCAGCCCCTGTTTAACAGGGGCTTGTAATTAAAATGTTTGATGCAATACTTTGCAACAGGGCTCATTGCTGTGCTCCAAGTACAGTATCTGTGAGGGGTTGCAGTGTTTTGGCACCAGCACCAGTGCCTAAGGCCCAATTTTTCATCCCCTGTTCAACAGGGGCATGCAATTACAATTCTTGATCTAATTATTCACAGCAATGGCTTTTTTTCCTTTAGAAATGTTATTTTGTGCAGGGACAGTTCTAAACACGGGAAACACATGCCACTTCACAGGCATGCTTTAGACACCCACCAGGTACCATATTTAAATGAATATTTCACTTTTTTTTTCACTTTATGCATCATTAAAATGACTGCTCCAGAAATAACTTCCGTTTTTAAAACTTCTTTTTGCATTGATACATGTCCCCTGGGGCAGGACCCGGGTCCTCAAACCTGTTTTATGACATTAACATGCATATTGGGCGTTATAATTAGCACTTTAGATTTCGAACGTTCACGTCCATTGTAACTAATAGGGTTCTAACATTCGCGCAAACTTTCGGTCCGTTCGCAGGTTCTGGTGCGAACCGAACCCGGGGGTGTTCTGCTCATCCCCAGTCACAGTGCACAGTCCCCCCTACACAAATGGGAGAGGCTGAGTCGGCTCTGCCTTTCCCCTCCCCTCACCACTGCAGTGAAGGAGCCGTGTGGGTGGGAAATTATGAACAGAACACTGGCAGATAGAAGGTGAACAGGATATCTCTGAGTGATGAGCCTCCAGGGACCATCCAAATGTGAGCTCAGTGACTGGACTCTTATCTCCCTTCCCCTTGTTTTTAACTTTTTTTGCGAAAGTTTGCGTGAACATTAGAACCCTATTAGTTACAATGGACGTGAACGTTCAAAATCTAAAGTGATAATTATAACGGCCAATATGCATGTTATTGTCATAAAACAGGTTTGGGGACCCGGGTCCTGCCCCAGGGGACATGTATCAATGCAAAAAGAAGTTTTAAAAACTGAAGTTATTTCTGGAGCAGTCATTTTAATGATGCATAAAGTGAAAAAAAAAAAAAGTGAAATATTCCTTTAAATATGGTACCTGGGGGGTGTCTAAAGTATGCCTGTGAAGTGGCATGTGTTTCCCGTGTTTAGAACTGTCCCTGCAAAAAATTACATTTGTAAAGGAAAAAATTAAGCCATTTAAAACTTCTTGCGGCTTTAATGTCATGTCTTGTCCTGGCAATATGGATGAAAATCTTTGAGAAAAATGGCATGGCTACCCCATCACCCCGCCCCCTACCCAAGCCCATTACCAGCCCCTTTGGGTCTTGTATGGATATTAAGGGGAACCCCGCACCCAAAATAAAACCCTATACCTACAACCCTATATACTCTGAACAGCAGCATGCTAGACTGCTAGACTCACACAGCACACACACACTAACTCCTGCAGATGGTTGTCTTAGATGACAACAGGGCAGAAGGGCAGATACAGGGTGAAGTACACACTGACTACACTACACACTGACCACACTACACACCAGTGGCGGCTGGTGCTCAAATTTTTTGGGGGGGGGGGCGCAAAACAAACAGCCTCACTGTGCCATCAAACGCTGCCACTGTGCCCCAAACACTGTCACTGTGCCCATTAAATGCTGCCACTGTGCCCATCTAACGCTGCCACTGTGCCCATCTAACGCTGCCACTGTGCCCATCTAACGCTGCCACTGTGCCCATCTAACGCTGCCACTGTGCCCATTAAATGCTGCCACTGTGCCCATCAAACGCTGCCACTGTGCCCATCAAATGCTGCTACTGTGCCCATTAAATGCTGCCACTGTGCCCATCAAACGCTGCCACTGTGCCCATCAAACGCTGCCACTGTGCCCATTAAATGCTGCCACTGTGCCCATCTAACGCTGCCACTGTGCCCCAAGTGCTGCCATTGTGCCTCAAACGCTGCCACTGTGCCCATCAAACGCTGCCACTGTGCCCATTAAATGCTGCCACTGTGCCCATTAAATGCTGCCACTGTGCCCATCAAACACTGCCACTGTGCCCATTAAATGCTGCCACTGTGCCCATCTAATGCTGCCACTGTGCCCATCTAATGCTGCCACTGTGCCCATCTAACGCTGCCACTGTGCCCATCTAACGCTGCCACTGTGCCCATGTAAAGCTGCCACCGTGCCCCAAGTGATGCCACTGTGCCCATCTAACGCTGCCACTGTGCCCATTAAATGCTGCCAATGTGCCCATCTAACGTTGCCACTGTGCCCATCTAACGCTGCCACTGTGCCCAAAGTGCTGTAAAACAGCAAAATAGCAAAAAGTCAAAAATATTGGGTTTTTTTTTTTTCAAAATTTTCACTATTCTTTTGTTTATAGCGCAAAAAATAAAAACCGCAGAGGTGATCAGAGGTGTCACTCGACCCCGCAATTGTCAGTTAAAGCGATGCAGTGCCGAATCGCAAAAAATAGCCTGGTCATTAAAGCGGAAGTAAACCCATTGATTTAACAGTCTAAAAAAAAAAAGGCATGCCGTGAATGCTAACTGCACATTGGCTGTGCTCTCAACCAAACAGTCAAACCATCCAATGGCTGGTGTCATAACGGATCACATGTGCAGCACTGTGGCAGTTGAAGATTAAACAGAGGCAAAGATGGCAGCTTCCTTGGCTGAAAACGATAGGGGGGTTTACTTCCACTTTAAGCAGCCAAATCTTCCAGGGCTGAAGTGGTTAATGTGTATTTGAAATCTACTTACATAACAGAGTTATATACTGCTACTGTAACCTATTTATTTATGACCGCTAAGGATGCATTCACACTACAGCGTTTTGAATCATGGGCAGATTTGCAGTGAATCTGCCCACGATTTGACAGCACCAATGTGTGAATAACAAATCACGAGACAGGCATTCGGGATGCCATTCATTTGAATGACACCTCAAATCGCGGTGCGGGTCTGCCATGATTTTTGCATGATAAATGGTGCTGCAATCGCGGCCACCCGCATCGCAGGACGCATGTCACCCAAAAGTAGCTTGTGAACTATTTTTCTGCAACATGCATCCCGTGATGCGAGTTTCCGCAATTGCAGAACAAATTATTGTGCAACAATTGCGGCAGACCCGCACCTCGATTTGAGGAGTCATTCAAATGAATGGCATCTTGAATGACATCTCAAATGCGCAACCCGTAATTTGTCATGCACACATCAGAGCTGTCAAATCACCAGGAGATTAATGGTAAATCTGCTTGTAAATTCTAAACACTGTAGTGTGAATGCAGCCTAAGGGTAAATGCTGAGAGAGATGTTAGGCAAGATTTTCATTTTTTTAATTTAAAATCAAGGTCATTTAAATGACATCAAATTATAGTACAATAACTTATACTGAAAGCTCCAGAAGTTCTCCTTCCCAAATACTAAACAGTATACTTTACACATCATATTCTAAATAGTCTTGGTAAAAATAACACAACTGCACACAATTTATTGATTTTAATAAAGTTTATTGATTAGAGAATAAAGATAGAGTTAAGAGTTTTGTGGCACATGGAAATGTAAGAAAAGAAATGTAAGGAAATCAGAAAAAAAATCATTGATTTGATTTTATATTTTTTTTGTATTTTTTATTCATGCTGTCCTATTTGCTACATTTGAAGTTCAAAATGCACCTAGAAAATAAATTTAAATTAGATATATCAATAAACAAGTAAATATAATGCATTCAGTATTGCAGCATTAAGAATACTTTATGTGTATCTCTTATCTGCACATAAAAACATGACAAGAATAATATATAGAGTTAGAGATGTGACTCTGGGAAGTGTTTTGATCAGTAATTAGATAACATTCAATACATTTAAAAGTGAAGGTCTTGTTGCCAATATACAGTGATATGTATGAGAAAGAACCTCTTAGTGCGATAACTAGTGCGAATCTATTGATATGAGATAATATTGAAATATTTGCTCCTCTGACAATTCATGAATTTTTAATCCAAAACCCTCTTCATCATCAATCTCCCACAACTTGGTGCACTGTTATATTATGATTCCATTGAAATAAATACCTTGTCAGCAAAGACAGTGGAGGCTGTACATCAAAATACAGAACTGACAATTTAGCTTGGTTCTCCCGGCTACAGACCTAGTAAGTGAAGGAGTCATTGTCTATGGAGGCAATGAAGTCTATGCATGTTTGTTGCAGAAGGTGGTGTTGTGATGGTGTCTAAAGTGTTGTGTACCGGAGCATATAAAAGACAGGAAACTGAAAATCTTTATGGTCAATGGCATCACACATGGGATCCAAGAAGAAAATCATGATTATTTAGTACCCTCCTCCCTCCTCCATCTCTGCTCTACTCATCCCCTGCCGTGGTTCTCCTATTCTGACCACCACTCATTCATCAGATTTGTGTCACCTTCTCTATCCTATGAAATTACCAGGCCTTTCTGCCGCCCCTTTCTTCTTTTATCATATACATCGTTGTATGCTTTTCTCTTCCCTTTATTCCCAGATGTTTCCTCTTCCTCCTCCATACCATGAGGCATTTCCCAGGAATTATTAATTCTCTCATATTTTGTGCCACCCTGTTTATAAACCAAATCTGATTTACACTGAGTAGGTCAACCTGTTTGCCCAGGTGCAATGTTCCCACCTAAATCCAGCACAACCCCAAGTCCTGTGACACTGGCATCACCCAGAGGAATGAAGGATTTTGTTTTCCTGGTTTTAAATGTCTCTTCCTTTGGAACCTGCCCTGGCTTGATGTCACAATGTCATAGTCTGGTGGCTTCCCTGCAACTGTAAGCACAATGTTTGATGTACTGAACAAAGGTGACTATTGTGGAAGTTTGAGACTATTCAAATGTCTGGAAATAAGAAGGAAGAGCAACCATGTGCTGCATGTGTTGTCTGCTCATCAATACTGATGCCACTACCTCCCTCACCGTTTTTGGTAATTTGGATTGTAAGTATTGTGAACATTGGCTTTACCTCTGTTGTGGTCATGTCAATGTATTTTTGGGGAGAATCTGGTGAAGCTGTGCATGGTAGCCAATCAGCTTCTAACTTCAGCTTGTTCAATTAAGCTTTGAAAAATGGAAGCTGATTGGTTTCTATTTAGAGCTGCACCAGATTTTGCACTCTCCAGTTTTAGTAAATCAACCCCATAGTGTGTAGATATAAAGAACCCTTTTTGTCAATCAGTGCTGCTTCAAATACACTGAGATTTCATGAAAAGTGTCAGCAATGGGCTCTAATACAGCCAGCAATGATCTAGGAACAACTATGTTTGCATGAATCGTTCCTACTTTTACATCAATGAGTTCAAAAAGATTATGTCAGCTTATGTCAGCTTTTAGCCATAAAACAACCAGCTCAGGACAGCCCATGGTGGTATACTATGCATGAGAGTGCTGGGTGGAGAGAACTAATGCCAGTGTCAGGCTGGAACTCAGTTGGCCGGGAGAAATACCAGAAATCAAAAGTATAGATCATTAATACAAACTCAGATATCTAAGTCATGCACCTAAAGGTATCACTTTAAAAAGTTGTTTGCACAAAATTACTGCATTGCTAACTGCATACAAATACCAGTAACCTTTCACATTTATTGATGGAATCTGAGGGTAGCATTCATTAAAATAAAGTTTCAACCCTTGTCATGTTCTGATATTGGAATCTTTGTTAAAGGGAACTTATGCCTCCAATACTTACCTCTGCTCCAATGTTGTCCAGGAACTCCCTCACCAGCACTGACATCTTCACGTGGTCTTCTACAAAGTTTGTTATCTTCAATCACGTGATTGGCTGGGCCAGGATGATGTAACTCCCACACACATGCCCAGGAATGAATTATTTTCAACACTGAGGAAGTACACTGAGCTGTGCATTCAAAGGAAGTTTGTGAGCAGGCAGGTCTGAATGTTTTATAGAAGAAGAGACATAGTGGGGGAGATTTACTAAAACTGCTGTACACAGAATCTGGTGCAGCTGTGCACAGTAACCAATCAGCTTCTAAGTTTTACTGTCAAATCTTAAAGAGTAACTCAACGTTGAGGAAAAAACATTCCCCTCTGGGTGATCTATGTACATTGCAGGGATTTTAACAAACTTTGTTGCAGATTCCTACCTTTTGTTGTTCTGAGGAAATTGCTGTTTGTTTGTCTGTGTCTGTATGGAATCTGTATGGAAGCGGTTTTATAAATATCAATCAGCTGCTGCAACAGCAGGGCTCTGATGAGGAAGGCTGCAGGGCCTACATTCCTTTAACATGATTTCCATTTGAGAGTGTCACACAAGAAATGACATATTTGTTGCAGGGGATGCTCAAAATCTAACTTGTGTCTTAGTGCAGATGTCTGGTGAGCCAATCAGACAAACAGGAAATGACATTTCTGGGGGGCGTTCTGTACACCACCTGTGCACAAAGCACCTCCAGGTAGCCATATTGCATTTTACAGAAAATCTCAGTGACTCAGATTGATAAGGAAAGGTCATTTTTAATAACATTCAATTACAATATGACTTGTGTCACAACTGTATATGTTATGTTATTTATTTTTTATTTGCTTTTTTTCCCCACAAAAGTAGAATTAGAGCCGGTTCACACAGGGGCGACTCGTAAGGCGACTTAGCCGACTGACAAGTCGCGTCCCGTTCTGTACAATGGAACCGTTCTAATAGGAGCGACACAAGTCGCTCCGAATTAGAAAAAGGCTCCTGTACTACTTTGGGGGCGACTTCAGGCGACTTGCATTGACTTCTATACAGAAGTCATTTTGCAAGCCGCCGCTGCTGTCGTGTGCAGGTCGCCTGAGGCAGTCGCGCTCCAAGTCGCGCTGCCTCAGTGTGAACCGGCTCTTACCCTTTCATTGAACATGCTGAAATTAGAAGCTGATTGGTTACTATGCACAGCTTAGTAAATCTCCTCCAGTCTCTGCAATAAAAAGTCTGGATGTTGGCAAGTTTTTGTTCAGGGGTAAAGTTCTGCTGTAAAGAGATAGATGACCTCTCTGATGCACTGATACTTACCTTGTCATCACTCCACCTACCCTCACCCACTAGAGCTGATACCAGCCAGTGAAACTCTCCTGTGCTTTGTGTATGAGGGATGTGACCTTCTACCAAGTGACAGTGCTTGGGACTAGCAATGAATCATTACAGAGGAGTGATGTCACTGCTCCCCCTAGTGTCTGACATGGAGGATTGTGGAGACAGATGTGATGGAGGAAGAAGTGGAGAGGGAGGCAAGGTGAGTATCAGTGTGTCGGGGAAGTCCCTTTGCACAGACATTGTCACTTTGCCCTGAATGGATATGGTGACAGTTTCTCTTTAAGGGATATATTTTTTTCTTTTACAGTTTGAGGGGAACAATTAGATGATAGTGACATCCTAATATAAAATATCTAATATAAAATATCATTACATTCTGTCTGTAAGGATAACCGTATAGAAGCCGTCATTGCTGATATGGGTTTAAAGGGACAGGCTCTGAAGTAGTCATAAATTGGAACAAACATGTAACCGGTGTATTTATAAAAGACTAAACACAGTTCCTGCTTGTGTATCCAAGGATGGCAATTCTCTAGATAATGAATCCAGGATCAGGGTGACTGCCCTGGAACCTGCAACTTAAATACCAAGTCAGCATTGGCAGTCCTCATATTTCTGACCTCACAGGTTCCCTTAACATGAAATGTCTGATTTAATTATAAGTCCATTTCTCTTATTTCCTTGCAGTAAAATCCTGGTAGATGTATTAAAGTATATATATATTATATATAATAATAAACTTACCACATGGATATTAATGCAGTAGGTAGTGTCCAGCCTACATTCATATACCGGGGTTGAGCTTGGGAAGAATAAAATATACATATAAACATTAACTCTTGATAGAAAACCATATTGCTTCATGTCAGGCTTGCAATATATGGACTGTTAAAATAGACATAGTTACAGCAAACAGTTTTTTTCCCTTTGGAATAAAGGTTCTACATAAATAAAAAGGTGATCACTGCATGCACCCCTGTCAGTGTTATATGGGTTGTTTAAATCCTCTAACTGCTACATCTGTAGGATAGCTTGTTATGTTGAAAAATAACAGATTTACTAGCGAGATCACCTGATGAAAATAAAGGAAAGAAATTCTAAAAAAGAAAACGAATGCAGCCATTACATCTAGGAATTTGTAAGCTGCGATACAATAAATGTTTTCTTTTGCGTTTTAATAGCACTTTAATTCAGAATACTAGATGTTACTGAAAGATTTTGGCAGAATGATAGCATGGGCAGTTAAATAACAAATGAATGTTATTATAGCATTAAGCACATAAACCAAGGGAATTGCATTGCCCTTTTTTGATTAAGGCAGTAGCTATGCTTTATGATCACATTTTAGGTACTATTGTTTAACCACTTCAATACCGCCCATTGTCAAATGACGCCCACAAGGTGGATCTCCCATCCTGGGTGGGGGTCATATGGCCGTCTAGGGGTCGCTCGGGACCCTGAGAACGTGTCCGGCGGCCGCGATGTCCTCCGGGCACCCGCGATTGCCCCGGAACACAGCAGGACCGTGGATCTGTGTGTGTAAACACACAGATCCACGTCCTGTCAGTGGAGAGGAGACCGATGCTGTGTTCCCAGTACAGAGGAACAACGATCTGTCTCCTACCCTTGTGAGTCCCCTCCCCCCACAGTTAGAATCACTCCCAGGGAACATACATTAACCCCTGCAGCGCCTCCTAGTGTTAACCCCTTCCCTGCCAGTCACATTTACACAGTAATCAGTGCAATTTTTATAGCAACGATCGCTGTGTAAATGTGAATGGTCCCAAAAATGTATCAAAAGTGTTCGAAGTGTCCACCGCAATGTCACAGTCACGAAAAAAAATCGCAGATCGCCGCCATTGCTAGTAAAAAAAAAATGCAATAAATCTATCCCCTATTTTGTAGACGCTATAACTTTTGTGCAAACCAATCAATATACACTTATTGCATTTTTTTTTACCAAAAATATGTAAAAGAATAAATATCGGCCTAAACTGAGTAAAAAAATAGTTTAAACAAAAAAAAATTGAATATTTATTATAGCAAAAAGTCAAAAATATTGTGTTTTTTTTTCAAAATTGACACTATTTTGTTTATAGCGCAAAAAATAAAAACTGCAGAGGTGATCAAATACCACCAAAAGAAAGCTCTATTTGTGGGAAAAAAAGGACATCAATTTTGTTTGGGTGCAACGTCACACGACCCAGCAATTGTCAGTTAAAGCGACGCAGTGCCGAATCGCAAAAAGTGCTCTGGTAAGGAAGGGGGTAAAATCCTCTGGGGGTGAAGTGGTTAATAAAGACAAGAAACTGAATACAGAGACAGGCAACAAAACACATAAAGGTTTCGCACTGGTGGCAGTGCATACTGCCCTCTGAAAAGCAATCTGCAGTGAATCACTTTTCAAAGAGTGGTATAGCAGTGACTGGCAGGCAATCCTGCTACCCCCTGATTGTCTGTTTTTTTATATCAAAGGGGGTATTTGTATTTAAAACTGCACAGCAACCACAAGTCAAGCGTTGGGCCCCTGATTGCAGAGGGCTCACATTGACCTCAACAGTACAGTCCACAGGCGGTGTCACCTGTCAAACTCTGCAAGCTGAGTTAAAATTGCCACGGCCACGGCAGTTTGGCTCCAATGTTATTATTTAGGTGGGTGGCCGGGGGAGTGGTTAAACCGCAGTTCAACAGTCTGTTTTTACTGCCACCCGGATGAAAGACATGCAAAATCTTACAGTGAAAGATTGGACACTTGAGTATCAGTGGTTTGAAAAAAAATGTTGGAAGTAATTGAATTAAAACATTTAAATATGTCAAAAGTGAAAGAAAATGTTGGTGAATTGCCTTTTTATTATAAGGACTTTACAAAGTACAAGGGGACATCAGCTGTGTATGGAGGAAAGGAGATTTTATCATCAGTTCATAAAGAATTTCTTTACAGTAAGGGTGTAATCTGTGGAATGCTTTACTGTATGATTAATAATGACATGGAAAATTCAATTAAAAAAAAGAATAAATGATATTCTTGCAACTACAAAAGTCATAAAACTAAGACCAGTAATATTTTGGTCCAGGGATTTGATCCAACTGCCCTTGGTGCTTCAAGAAAGACTTTTTTTCCCTCCTCTGTGAAAATAACAACCGTTTCCCAAGGGGTTTTGTTTTGCTACTCTGAACCAATTCTGCAGGAGCTGATAAAGTTTGTATTTGATAAGCGTCGGGTTTGTTTCATTTAATCTAGTGCCAGAGCTGTTTTTGCAATATTTTTGCACACATTCAAATCTGTTTAGGCCTGACGATTAGTTAAAACCCACAAAGAGTATATATTTTCTATAAACAGAGACCCTGGAGAATAACATAGTGGTAGTTCCAAATACTGTATGTCACACAATATTAGCGCAAAGGTTTATCAAATGCAAATTTGCCGTAAAAAAACACTAAAGTTAAATTATTAACTCACATCCTATCACATCCTAAATTATTAATCCACATTAACCTATCCCACACCCACCTAACTGTCCCCGAGCAACCCCCATCAAATCATTCTCCGCAGCTATTACCTTTTTGTACCACCACCCCCTCCCTTTATAGTGTAAGCTCTATGAGCAGGGCCCTCCTGTACCTTCTGTATTGAACTGTACTGTAATTATGCTGTCCCCCCTCTACAGTGTAAACTGCACTATATCAATTATGTATAATAATAATAATAATAATAAGTATTCTCTGCATTAAGGTAAAAAGCATTTTTCATGATCATCTCCCCCCAGTCCCACTAAATACTTACCTGAATCCTATCTTGATCCAGCACTGCTCTCTCTCTCTCTCTATGTCCTCACAGGAGAGCCATTGGCTCCTGCTGCTATCAATTAAACCTCGTGAGGGAGCAGGCCAAGCTGCGCTGTGTGTGTCTATAGATGTACACAGCCTGGCTAGTTGCTTAGAGCACTGGAGGGGGACCCCAGAAGAGAAGGTTTTGGCCGCTCCATGCAAAACCATTGCACAGCGCAGGTAAGTATAACAACTTTTTTATTTTAAGAAAAAAATGAACCTTTGCAACCCAATTTAATTTTAGGGCACACAAATACAATATATTACCCAATCTTTGCTAAAATATAAAAGATTTGGTGTGTGTGCGTGTGTACAAAACCCCCTGCTGCACATATGCCACATGTCATTGGCAATAAAGGAATTAACCTCCCTAGCGGTAATCCTGAGTGTGGCTCGGGGCGAATCTTCAATACCAAAGCGGTAACCCCGAGCCACACTCAGGATTGCTTCGCAGGATCCAGGCAAAGTTACTTACCTTGTCCTCAGGATCCTGCGATGTCCGCCCACTGTGTCCAAGGGTTGTGTCCTCTGCCCGATGTACTGTGTGCCGGGCTCTGTTCCCTGCAAGCATCATGACGCATGGGGCAGAGCCTGGCGGCAAATTCAAAAAGTGAAAAGCACATACAGTACACTGTAATCTGTAAGATTACATTACTGTATCAAATCATTTCATCTCCCTTTTGTCCCTAGTGCTTTGTCCAGTGCCCTGCATGAACTTTTATATTATATATACTGTTCTTTCTGCCTGGAAACTTTAGAATGTCCATGGTATTCAAAAAGCGCCCCTTTACGTCAAACAGCGATAGTACATAAGAATCACTTGCAGAATTGAGCGATAGTGATTAGTGAGGAAATTTGTCATCAGACACTGAAAGTGACGACAGCGACATTTCTGCAACTTTCAGCAAATTTCAGTGTTTTTGATTTGATTACATTTTTGAATACATTTTATTATTATTATATTATTATTTTTGATAATTATTTATAGTTATTTATTATATTATATTTATAATTTCGTGTTTCAAACTTTTTATCATACCCGGGATGTCTACTATACTCTTGTTTGGACAGATTTAAGTGAGTTATTCCTAAGAATTACAGGCCTACAATATAAAACACCAAATTTCTATGCAAAACAAGGTCCCACTTTGAGATCTGACATAATCATACCGCCAGAGAGGTTAAACGTGAATGTAAAATTAATCTGAATTTATATATTGAACGCTGTCATTATGTATAATAAAGCTAAACTTTAGCCTTTTGTCACTTTAAATCAGGATGGTCCAAACAAACTATCACCTTCACTAACAGATGGGCCAGCTGGAAGTCCTGTATAAACTGTATGTGGCATCAGATTCATACAGTATACAGCGCTGTGTTCAGACAGCAGGACAGGGACTTCCATCAAGCTCCTGGAACAAAATTGAATTTGGCTGAGCATTGCTTTGTATTTTCTGAGTACAAAGCTCCCTGTGATTGGTTGGGGTGGAGATCATGACATCATCGGCCTGCCTCTCCACCACTGGCAATCAGAGAAAATCTTCTATTCATTCAGAAAATACAAAGCTTCCTGTGAATAGCTGAGCAGCACTCATCCCAACTCAATTTTGTTCTGGGAGTGGGATGGGAAGTCCCAGTACTGCTGCTGGAACACCGCGCTGTACAGGCATAGCCAACTTTTAAGTACACAATGGGGTTTATTTACTAAAGCTGTAAAGTGCAAAACCAAGCTCACTTCTGCATAGAAACTAATGAGCTTCTAACCTCAGCTTGTTCAATTAAGCTTTGATAATAAAACCTGGAAGCTCATTGATTTCTATGCAGAAGTGAGCCTGATTTTGCACTTTCCAGCTTTAGTAAATGAACCCCATTGTGTACTTAAAAGTGGGGTATGCCTGTATACTGTATATAACTGATGCTACAACAGTTTATACAGCGCTGACAGTGTGTGAATCTGTTAGTGAAGGTAATGGTTTGCTTAGGCCTGCTTGATCCAAACTAACTATTTTAAAGTGAGAGAAAGCTGGAGTTAGGCTTTAACGCTTTGCTGTTTTCAATATAGTCATTTTCATGACAGTATTCTTTTCATGACAATAAGGCTGCATTCACACTACAGTGTTTTGAATCGTGGGCAGATTTGATGGGAATCTGCCCGTGATTTGAAAGTGCCGATGTGTGAATGACAAATCACGGGACACGGGCAATTGAGATGCCATTCATTTGAATGTCACCTCAAATCGCGGTGCGGGTCTGCTGCGATTGTTGCATGATAAATCGTGTTGCAGTCGCGGGAACCATGTCGCCCCAAAAAATTCAGGAGCTGATTTTGGGTGACATGCTTCCCACGATGCGGGTTGCCACGATTGCAACATGATTTATCACGCCACAATCGTGGCAGATCCGCACCGCAATTTGAGGTGTCATTCAAATTAATGGCATCTCAATTGCGGGTCCCGCAATTTGTCATTCACACATCAACGCCTTTAACTCGCGGGCAGATTAGTGGCAAATATGTATGTGATTCAAAGCGCTGCAGTGTAAATACAGCCTTAAAGCACAGCTCCACCCTAAAGTGGAACTTCCGCTCATCAGAACCCTCCCTCCCTCTGGTGCCACAATTGGCACCTTTCAGGGGGGAGGGGGGTGCAGATACCTGTATAATACAGGTATCTGCACCCACTTCCGGGCATAGATAGCCGCAGATTCTGCGGCTATTATGCCACTTCCTGTCTCCACCCCGCTGTCTGCTGGGAAACACACGGATCCCAGAGACAGCAGGGACTATCCGTACTGGGCAGCGCGACTCGCGCATGCGCATTAGGGAACCGGGAAGTGAAGCCGCAAGGCTTGACTTCATTATTCCCATACCGAAGATGGCTGCGGCAGCACCCGAGAGCCGAGCGACAGTTTGGCTTCGGGTGCCGACATCGCGGGCGTGCTGGACAGGTGAGTGTCCATATTTTAAAAGTCAGCAGCTGCAGTATTTGTAGCTGCTGACTTTTAAAAAAACTATTTTCGGGGGAACTCCCGATTTAAGCAGGGCAGACACAGACAATAAACCCTTGTGAGGGGTCTGGTTTAGGAGATCAGCATATTTGTGTATTAGTACGGTGTTTCTCAACTCCAGTCCTCAAGGCGCCCCAACAGGTCATGTTTTCAGGATTTCCCTCAGATGAAACGGCTGTAGTAATTACTAAGGCAGTGAAACTGATCAAATCACCTGTGCAAAATAATGGAAAGTCTGAAAACATGACCTGTTGGGGCGCCTTGAGGACTGGAGTTGAGAAACACTGTATTAGTAGCTAGTGTAGTTTTAGAAATTAGAATTATTGACAGTTTAGAGATTTCTACAGAGTTATGGAGAAGATTTGGTTTAGACCAGAGTAGTTCTGTGTAGGTGTAGTGGAATGTAAAAGTTAACATAAAGGTTGGACAAAATACATTTTTCACCCTCACTTACAATGCAGTTGTTATTATTAGAGTGAACTTTATCTTTGATCATTTACTGTTGCTGTAGATAAACTGCACTTAAAGCGGAGTTCCACCCTTTTTGTAGCTGCTGACGTTTAATAAACAAAAAAAGCCTAAAACTCTGCTTTAAAGAAATGATTATACTTTTATACTGTATATGATTTAGCCAAACCCAAAAGCAGATTATACAATGCAGAATCTCAAAATAATACTATTTGAATGACAGCATATGCAGAGCCGTATTTACTAAGGAATGCATTTCAAACTTACCCCGAGACATAATGCACTGCTAACCACCGTGACTTTCTATAATATAAGACAAGATAATTAATAAACTGTGGTAAAGCTATTTAATAAGAGAAATATTGTTTTAAGTATTTATACTGTTACATTTTTGCAGCTGTAAACAACATAATGAGGAGGATACAAGTTTTTTTTTATCTTTAGCTGTAAAGTAGTTAGGTGGAATTTTCATTCAGGAAAATTTAATTTTAAAAAGTGTTCTTCGATTCCTGGCTGCTTTTCTCGATCCCACTATACAGTTTACCCAATGTAATATTAGCTGTATACAGCAGAATGAGGAATGAATATACAGTATAAATCACAAACCAACAAAACTTTTTACCCCAGAAGTAAGGAGTAGGTGTAGAGCCAGTGCCTTAAAATATTCATCACCAAGTGTTCCCAGTCGATTTAACTTAAAAAAAACAAATAAATTAGTGAAATCCTAAAATTACACAAACAGTTTTAGAGGTTAATACAAAGTATCATTATTTAACATGTTTATTGCTTTACACCTTTGCTGTATTTTTTTTATTTTTTATAATTGCTATGTTTTTTTGGGGGAATTTTTTACAGCATTGACTTTGGCATTGTTAGTGCAGTGGTGCTTTGGAGCTTTTACTAATTCTTGCTGTGACAGTAGGAGAAAGGTGGTTAAATAATGACTACCGAAGGTAAAGATATTTCCCTTTACTCTACTGAAAAGTAACAGGGAGATGGGAGGGTGAAAAAGACAGTTCTGTCATTACAGAGACATCTGAAAACTGTAATTTTAACAATCTGCTGGAGAGAGCAATTACCGTATTTATCGGCGTATAACACGCACTTTTCCCCCCTTAAAATCGGGGGAAAGTCGTGGGTGCGTGTTATACGCCGATACCCCATAAAAAAATGACAAAAATTCGTTGCGGCACCGAAAAATAGCGACCGCGGCCAAAAAAGACCGAACCACGGCCGAAAAAGGCCGAAGCGCGGCCGAAAAAGACCGAGCCGAGCTCCGCTCGTAGTCCCGCCTCGCTGCGCTCGCTCCCGAAACAGCAGGGAGGCGGGACTCCAAGCGGAGCCGAACAGTCGGCTCGGTCTTTTTCGGCCGCACTTCGGAATTTTTCGGCGGCGGTTCTGTCTTTTTCGGCGGCGCATGCGCGGTCTGTCTCGGCGGCGGGAAATTTAAACGCCGGCAAGGCTGCAAATGACGCTGACAAACTGCAAATGACACTGGGCAAGCTATAAATGATGCTGGCAAGCTGCAAATGACACTGGGCAAGCTATTCTCTATTTGCCCTTTTTATCATTATCATCGAAAGTGAAAGTAAAATACATTTTTACATTTTGGTTTGACACCAGAACAGAAAAATATGGGAACTCTTCCAATGGGGACACTGGTTCTGGTGACACTCTGGGATTCCTTCACTTTGGAGGGATTTCTGCTCACTTCCTGTTTTGGCTATGGGACAGGAAATGAAGGGAAATCCCCCCAAATGGCACACACATGGCAAAAAACTGACAGAGGTTATAATCCTGGCTCACTGTATCCAAAATGAAAAATAATTTTGCCCCTAGTTCTACTTTAACCGATTGCTGACCGGCACACGACGATATACGTCAACAGAATGGCACGGACAGGCATAAGGGTGTATAGGTATGTCCCCTTTAAGTTGCCGCCGTGCCATCGGGCTTGCGCCGCACGCTCATGCCGGTCGGGTCCCCCGTGAGGCCGGTCGCGGGTTCCGCGGACTCGATCGCGGCGGGGATACCCGCGATCGTCTCATGGGAAGGCTGAACGGGGATATGCGGAAATAAACAGCATCTCCCCATTCTGCCTAGCAACTAGTGGCGCTGATCTCTGCTCCCTGTGATTGGAGAGAGATCAGCATTCACTAGCTGACAGCCACGCCCCCCCACAGTAAGAAACACACCTCTAGGCACACTTAACCCCTACACTGCCACCTAGTGGTTAACCCCTTTACTGCAAGTGTAATTTACACAGGAATCAATGCATTTAAATAGCATTGATTGCTGTAAAAATTACAATGGTCCCAAAAATGTCCGATGTGTCCGCCATAATGTCGCAGTCACAATAAAAATCGCTGATCGCCGCCATTACTAATAAAAAAAAAAAATATTAATAAAAATGCTATAAAAACTATCCCCTATCTTGTAAACGCTATAACTTCTGCGCAAACCAATCAATAATCGCTAATTGCGATTTTTTTTAACAAAAATATGTAGAAGAATACGTATCGGCCTAAACTGAGGAAAAAAACGTTTTTTTATATATTTTTGGGGGATATTTATTATAGCAAAAAATAAAAAAGAATGCGTTTTTTTTCAAAATTGTTGCTCTTTTTTGTTTATATCGCAAAAAATAAAAACGCAGGGGCGATAAAATGCCACCAAAAGAAAGCTCTATTTGTGGGAAAAAAAGGACGTAAATTTTGTTTGGGAGCCACGTCGCACGACCGCGCAATTGTCAGTTAAAGCAACGCAGTGCCGAATCGCAAAAAGGGGCCTGGTCCTTTGGCTGCAAATTGGTCCGGTCTGAAAGTGGTTAAGAAAAAGCTGCTTAAAGAGATCTGTGCTTGCAAAGAAGAAAACGAAATGCTTACCTATCCTGCTTCCCATGAACACTGAACACTGCTCTTATGCAGGGAAATCTCAAATGAAATTCCTTCTTAAACAGACACTTCCGGGAGTGTCCATTTCCTGTGACCTCCACTGTACTTATTGATCCTCCCACCACCCCCTCATCATTGCTGTATCCTGTACTGCACCCCTTGACAAGTAGACATTGATCATTAGTACCCTTTGTGTATAAATGTTTACAAACAATAACTTGTGTTTTTAGAAATACAAGGTAAGATCTGTTTTATATCTGACTTGATTTGCTAAAACATTGCACTATTTTCAGCCAAAAAAATAATTAAAAGCCAGCAGCTACAAAAAGTGTAGCTGCTGACTTATAATAATCGGACACTCACCTGTCCCATGGTCCAGCGAGGCGGGCGTACGAAGCCCCCCTCCACCCCCCCTCCTCTCCGTGGCACCGGCATCACTACTGTGGGCACGAGCCGCGCTGCACGCTGTGAATGACCGGACAATCTTCTTGGACCTAAGATGTTTCCCAGAATATTGCAGGGAGGGAGGGGGAGAGGTGAACTTCCTTCCGGTGGCGTGGAGCCCCGGGAGGAAGTGGGAGCTGGATGCCTCTAAAAAAGAGGGTATCTGCTCCCCCCCCAAAAAAAAAATGACATGCAAAATGTGGCATGTCAGGGGGTCACCTGCACTTAAAGCGGAAGTTCCATTTTTGGGTGGAACTCCGCTTTAATAATGGATTATTTTTTACAAGCGGTTGTACCCCCTTAAAAATGCTTGAATTATCTCCTGGGGTACACATGGAACTGGTTGATAAGTTGTGCCCTAAACAGAGGAAATTATATTATTTAAATTATTCTAAGGAGCCAGGATGAGATTTATACTTCCTGCCACCCTAAGCCAACTATCTTGTGCCCACTTACTGCAAATGACTGACTAACCTTAGTATTATACCAACAAGACCTGACCTCATAGCCACACAAGTAATACTGAGGGTAGGAGTGGAGAAGATGAACAATACAGATTCCCGGACAGTACACCTAACACTGATGATTAGAGGATAAGGCAAACTCTCACCCTGCTCTGATAGCAGTTCAGTTTTAGGCGTACAGACCCAATGTGGATGAATTGTAAGAACGCACTGTGAGTTGTGGCAATTCCCGGAATGCCCATGGCATAGCACTATAGTGGTGAGCCACACAGCCATTTACACTCGAGAGTGTTCTGACATGATCTAACTTGCACTCACCTGGGTTGCAGACCAGTTCATTCAGTCTTTACAGAGTAGTAGAAGAAACAATATCTGTGTGTATTGCGCTGTTGGCAGAAAATGAGTGGCAGGAATCTGGAGCAGTGGATTAACATCAAATTTTGCATGGAAATTGGCAAAAGTGCAAATAAAAAATTTTGCTCTGTTACAACACGCTTATGGTGATAATTCCATGAAAAAAATCTATTGTTTTTGAATGGCATAGGCAGTTTAAGGAGGAGAATTTAGCAAATTTCTTATGGCAAGAAAGCTTTGAAAAAGACGTACCGTATTTATCGGCGTATAACACGCACTGGCGTATAACACGCACCCCAAGTTTAGGAGGGAATTTTAAGGAAAAAAAGTTTTAGGAGGGAAGTTTAGGGAAAAAAAAAAAAACTTACATTTAAGCGTCATTTGCAGCCTTGCCCAGCGTCATTTGCAGCCTTGCCCAGCGTCATTTGCAGCCTTGCCCAGCGTCATTTGCAGCCTTGCCCAGCGTCATTTGCAGCCTTGCCCAGCGTCATTTGCAGCCTGCCCAGCGTCATTTGCAGCCTTGCCCAGCGTCATTTGCAGCCTGCCCAGCATCATTTTCAGCTTGCCCAGCGTCATTTGTAGCTTGCCCAGCGTCATTTGTAGCTTGCCCATATTTTTCTGTTCTGGTGTCAAACCAAAATGTAAAAATGTATTTTACTTTCACTTTCGATGATAATGATAAAAAGGGCAAATAGAGAATAGCTTGCCCAGTGTCATTTGCAGCTTGCCAGCGTCATTTGTAGCTTGCCCAGTGTCATTTGCAGTTTGTCAGCGTCATTTGCAGCCTTGCCGACGAGAGGGGGAATATCCCTGATGGGGGCACACACAGCAATAAAATCCTGACAAAACTAAAAAAAGTTGCGTTTATATTTTGTCACTTTAAGCTGAATTTTGTTAGTGCAGTTCTTATAAAGCTTGAGAAAGTGCTCATTGCTTATATGCTTATTTTTTTAATCTATAGTTTAATTCCAACAGAACTTGCTGGAGAGGTTTCAAGAATGGAATTGTAAGGATGAACCTTCATTTAAATACATTTTGGACAACATTCTTACCAGTGTTGGACCATCTGACAGTCCAAGGTCCTTATCCAACTCACATCCAAAGTTTTGCTGTTTTAAAATAGGTAAAAGGGGGTTTCATACATGATCATATATATATCTATCTATATATATATATATATATATATCTATCTATCTATCTATCTATCTATCTATCTATCTATCTATCTATCTATCTATCTATCTATCTATCTATCTATATATATATATATATATTAGGCTCCAATGTGACACAGTCCAAAAGAAAAGGAAGTATGGTAAAACAGTAAAATAAAAATTATAGCAACTTGCAGAAAAGTATACATGTTGCTATAATATCTGGTCTCTAGACCCTCTCTGGCAAACAGTCACATTTCAACCTCATGAATAGGGATGAGCCTGATGTTCGAGTCGAATGTAAGTTTGACTCAAACACTGGGTGTCTATTTGTTCTAAACCGAACCAAACACATGGGGTGTTTGTGGCAAATTTGAGCGCCGCGGAACACCCCATAACGCACTGCGAGTTTGCAGTGCATTGACATTTGATGATTGGCAAAAACATGCACATGACCTGCATGCTTTGGCCAATCACAGTGCACTCATAAAGTATACAGTATATAATACCGTGTATTGAAGTGGTTAAGGGGAACCCTATGACAGAATTAAGAAAAAAAAATAGCATGGGCTCCCCTCAAAATTAATACCAGGCCCTTTGGTTCTGGTAAAGATTTTAAGGGGAACTCCACACCATTTCTTTAAAAAAAATTGGTGTGGGGTTCCCCCCAATATCCATACCAGACCCTTATCCGAGCAAGAAGCCTGGCAGGCCAGGAAAGGGGGTGAGCGAGTGCCCCCTCCTCCTGAACCATACCAGGCCACTTGCCCCCAACATGGGGAGGGTGCTTTGGGGTCCCCCCCAAAACACCTTGTCCCCATGTTGATGGGGTAAAGGGCCTCATCCCTACAACCCTTGCACGGTGGTTGTGGGAGTCTGTGGGTGGGGTGCTTATCAGAATCTGGAAGCCTCCTTTAACAAGGGGGCCCCAGATCCCAACCCCCCTATGTGAATAGAAAAAAAAAGCTGACTACTGTCTCTTGGCTGTGACAGCTGTTATATAAGCAACCAGTTAAGTCAGCAGTCGGCAGGAGCCCTCTCATCAAGAATTTTTTTTTTCTTTCCTATTTTTTGTGTCTGTCAGGTGGCGTGATTGAAGATGGATGGGTATCGTGGGACACCTCTTTTTTTTCTTTTTTATTAAGGCAATTGCCAAGAACTGTCTTTTGTGGTTTTTACTTTTTGACAATTTTTTTGGTGAATGGGTAGGGGTACAATGTACCCCTACCCATTCACATGGGGGGATGGGATCTGGGGATGGGATCTTGTTAAAGGGGGCTTCAAGATTCCAATAAGCTCCCCACACGCAGACCCCCCCAACCACCGGGAAAGGGTTGTGAGAACGAGGCCCTTGGCCCGCAAGTGGCCTGGTATGGTTCAGGAGGGGGGCCACTCGCTCGTCCCACGCCAATTTTTTTTTATATTAGTTTTGAGGTACCCTTAAAATCCATATCAGACCCAAATGGCCTGGAATGGATTTTGGGGGGACCCTATGCTGTTTTTTTTTTACATTTTGGCGCCAATTTTTTTACTTGATTCTTATCTATATTGCCCGGAGTTGGCAATAAATTACAGTCATAAGCAATTTTAGAAATGTAATTTTGCTGCAGCACTGTAAAACACATCACAAAGATGCACCAATTTACAGAAAGACTAAGGGGACACCCAGGCACGATATTTAAAGGAATATTTCATTTTTATTGTTTCACTTTAAGCATTATTAAAATCATTGCTCCTGAAAAAACTGTAATTTTAAAAACTTTTTTTGCATTGATACATATCCCCTGGGGCAGTTCCCGGGTCCCCATGCCCTTTTTATGGCAATAACTTGCATATAAGCCTTTAAAATTAGCACTGTTGATTTTTCATCTTTGTCTCCCATAGACTTTAATAGGGTTTTGCATGTTCGCACAAATTTTTTGCCTGTTTGCATGTTCTGGTTCGAACCGAACCAGGGGGTGTTCGGCTCTTCCCTACTCATGACATTGGTCACATGGTGTCTGCCAAATGAGTTTGGGGACTGAAGTTCGAGAAGTGACAGCAGTTGGAGGCTCTTACTGATCAGTGATCTGTTCCACCTGCAGAGACTCTGGGGTTTATTTACTAAAGGCAAAAAGACTGCAAGTGCAGTTGCTCCAGAGCTTAGTAAATGAGCAGAAGCTCTGCTGACTTCCACCATCCAATCATGTGCAAGCAAAAATGCTGTTTTTTTTTATTTTCCTTGCATGTGATTGGGTACTCTTTGCAAAGTGAAGCTGTACCTCATTTAATAAGCTCTGGAGCAACTGCATTTGCAGAGGGCAACAAGTCTATTAGCCTTTAGTAAACCAACCCCAATCCGTAATCCAATCCCAATCAGCAAACATACCTTGTTCAGAAGTTTGATAAACATTGTTTATTAATTACACTTTTAGTTGCATTTTAAAACGACACTGCAATGCTGAGAATAAGGCCCCATGCACACGAGACGCAGATGCAAACTCTGCTGAACGCATGTTTTAAAAAGCAGAAACCTGCGTTTAAAAACGCGCGTTTTGCTGTGTTTTCATGTTGCGTTTAGATGCGTTTAGACGCGTTTGCGTCTATAAGCATTTGTAGATAACATCATATAGACCCTCCCCAAGCTCAGAAAGCATGTATTAACTATTTCTGCCATTGAGTGAGCAGCAGCAGCAGAGAGAGCAGTTGTACACTTGTATTTGCCTCTCTTTCTGTGTTTTTTTTTTGGAAATGGATCCCATATTGAATATATGTCAGGAAATGCTCCTGATGTTGCTCTTAATGAGGCAGCAACGTCGTCGCAAATTTGCATGAGAGGTCCAGAATCAGAGCTTGGCGATATTGGACCCATCCGTTGATGGCATAGCGAATGTCCGTTGGATATTTCACAAACATGTATGCATTTCACAAACATGTATACATTAGTGAGTATATATGCTCTATGAACTATCTAAACTAATTACGACATTTTAAACACATTTTTGCTAGTATTTTTTATGGTTTACCATCATATTTCTGAGTTTTCTGGTCCAAAAAATTGGGTTCCTTTAAAAAGGCTTATAAACGCAAACGCGGCTAAACGCAGGTGCCTGCGTTTAGCCGCGTTTAGCTGCGTTTTGCGTCTGAAACGTGGAAAAGCAAAGTGTCTCTGAAACGTGGAAAAGCAAAGTGTCTGAACGCATTTTTTTGCTTCTGGAAAAACGAGGTTAAACGCAACTGCACAAAAACGGGAAAAAACGACTGTGTACATGGACACATAGGATAACATTGCATGCGTTCAGGTGCAGTTGAAAAAAGTGTCCAACTGCCTCTGAACGCGCGTCTAACAGCGTCTCGTGTGCATGGGGCCTTAGCCTTCCTCTTCATATTGCCCACTAAAAATATGGCCTTTTCTCTGTCTACAGTGTTCATCTCACCAATCCCTATTGATTTTACTCAATGTAATATTTTAGCAACATGAAGGGACACATAGCAACTGGTTTTGCTGAAATCAGGACAGACAGGGTGTTTTATGATTGGTTGCTACCTTATATCAAGGCATTTTTAAGATTTTTTGTTATATATTAGAGCAAATGTTCAGAATCAAATCTGACATTGTTCCCTCTCTCTCTATAACCCTGGAAACTGGGAGCGACGAGCAGTTTGTCACTTCTGGTTTTGCCCCGTTATTTCCCTGGCCACCAACAACCAAGGAAGACCGATCTCAGTCTGATCAGTTGCATGGGGGTCCAGAGGAGAGACCCCAGATCTCTCCATAAAAGGCGACCTGTCACGCTCCATGCTATCACAAGGCATGTTGTTCATCCCTTGTGATAGCAATAAAGCTAGTATGAAAAAAAAATTATGTAATTTTTTTTTTTTTTATAAAATACATTTTAAAAATGTAAAGCGCCCCGTCCCACCATGATTATGTACAAATGCGAATGCATATATTACTCCCGCATGCATATGTAAATGGTGGTTGCAAAACACATGTGAGGTATTGTTGCAAACGTCAAAGCGAGAGCAATAATTCTAGCACCAGACCTCTTGCGTAACTCTAAACTGGTAACCTGTAAAGGTGTTTAAAGCATCGCCTATGGAGATTTTTAAGTACCGTAGTCTGCTGCCATTCCACAGGCAGACGCAATTTTAAAGTGCAACATGTAAGGCCCCTATCACACGGGCAGTCCATTCAGGTCCGCCTGTCAGTTATTTTGGCGGACCTGAGGATGGATGTCAGCGGTGACATGTTCGCTGACATTCGACCTGCTCCAAAAAAGTGTGACGGAGGAAAAAGCTATTTTTCCATCCGTCTGCGGATCGGATGGGATGACGACGGACTATATGGTCCGTTGTCATCCGATCCCCCATAGGGGAGAGCAGCGCTCTGACAGGTCCGTCCCTGCACAGAGTGCAGAGACAGACCTGTCATCTTTCTGCACAGCGGGGGATCGACAGAGCGATCCCCCGCTGTGCAGAGCAGGCTCCGTACATGGACACGTCCGTGTGAAAGAGCCCTTAGATATCTATTTACACGACATAATGTCATCTTTCACATTATACAAAAAAATTAGGCTAACTTTACTGTTTTTGTTTTTTCCCCAAAAAAATTTGTGTTTAGTGTTTGAAAAACCGCTGCACAAATATTGATAATAATGCAACACCCACCATTTTATTCTATAGGGTCTTTGCTAAAAAAAATATATAATGTTTGGGGGTTCTAAGTAATTTTCTAGCAAAAAATGTAGATTTTTACATGTAGGAGCGAAGTGTCAGAATAGACCTGGGAAGGAGGTTGTTAAAAGAGAGATTTCAAGTAGAGCAAAATGTATCTACACCTAGCAATCAGATTTCAACTTATGCCCATCAGTTAAGAAATGATTGTTAACTGGTTTCCATTCTTTACAATACTTTGCATTTACATTACAAAAGGTTCTTACCCAAATTTTTTCAAAATTATCAGAAGCATCAGTTGCACCATCTTTATTTGACTATAAGACAGAAAATAATGAATACAAATGAATATTATTTTATCCAACACAGTGCTAATGACATTGAAAATACTGATTATAAGATTTCTATTTTTTAAGTTTGCTGGATTTACAAAGCAAATCAATGTTAAAGCTAACCCTAACCGGGCCACATGTTCTTGCTGAAATGCAGACATCAACACATGCCTTTAACCACTTCAGCCCCAGAAGAATTTACCCCCTTCCTGACCAGAGCACTTTTTGCGATTCGGCACTGCCTCGCTTTAACTGACAATTGCGCGGTCGTGCGATGTGGCTCCCAAACAAAATTGACGTCTTTTTTTCCCACAAATAGAGCTTTCTTTTGGTGGTATTTGATCACCCCTGGGATTTTTATTTTTTGCGCTATAAACAAAAAAAGAGTGAAAACTTTGAAAAAAACTTCTTATTTTTTACATTTTGCTATGATAAATATCCCCCAAAAATATATAAAAAAAACAAATTTTCCCCTCAGTTTAGGCCGTATTCTTCTACATATTTTTGGTAAAAAAATAGCAAAAAGCAATTATTGATTGGGTTGCGCAAAATTTATAGCGTTTACAAAATGGGGTATAGTTTTATGGCATTTTTATTATTATTTTTTTTTTTACTTGTAATGGCGGCGATCAGCGATTTTTATCGTGACTGCGACATTATGGCGGACACATCGGACATTTTTGACACATTTTTGGAACCATTGTCATTTATACAGTAATCAGTGCTATTGCAGCACTGATTCCTTTGTAAATGACACTGGCAGTTTAGGAGTTAAGTGTGTCCTGGGGAGTGTTTATAACTGTGGGGGGGCGTGGCTACGGGTGTCACGTCACTGATCTCTGCTCCCGATCACAGGGAGCAGAGATCAGTGACACTGTCACTAGGCAG
This sequence comes from Lithobates sylvaticus, assembly GCA_028564925.1. Classification (NCBI taxonomy): domain Eukaryota; kingdom Metazoa; phylum Chordata; class Amphibia; order Anura; family Ranidae; genus Lithobates; species Lithobates sylvaticus. The sequence continues at coordinate 208,210,504 of CM053032.1, forward strand.
GCAAGCAGGAAAAAACTCTGGATAGCCGCACACCAGAAAAAGACTTAAAATCCTGTATTTTTATTGAAAGTCGTGGGTCACATAACATCAAATAGTCCACAGCAAAGGAAAAGGGTACAGAAACTGACGCGTTTCGCACTAGAATCAGTGCTTACTCATAGAGTCATGAGCTATGAGTAAACGCGTCAGGTTTCTGTACCCTTTTCCTTTGCTGTGGACTATTTGATGTGATGTGACCCACAACTTTTAATAAAAATACAGGATTTTAAGTCTTTTTTCTGGTGTGCGGCTATCCAGAGTTTTTTTCTGCTTGCCTGCCTATTGTGTATGTATCAGCCAGCACCTGGGCTCATCAATAGGAAGAAGAGCATCCGCCCTGGAGGGCTACTTGGAGCGGTGGTTCCTTTTCACTGTCACTAGGCAGAACGGGGAGATGCTTGTTTACATTAGCATCTCCCCATTCTTCCTCTCCGTGAGATGATCGCGGGTATCCCCACAGCGATCAAGTCTGACCCGATTAACGGAGCTTGCCGCAGGCTGCCTCTTAAAGGGCCACGTACTTTGCCTGTACATGCCCTTCTGCCGCAGTATATCTGCGTGAGGTGGTCGGCAAGCGGTTAAGCACCAGTGGCACTATGATCTCTATGTCTTTATTTTGAGCTAAGTCTGACACATCCTTGTCTGGTGGATACTGTAGATGCTACCTTTGTAAAGGGAAAGAGGAAAAGGAGGATTCTGAAAGGAGACCAGTGGTGTTGAGGGGCAGATGCACGATAAGACCTATAAATGAGATTTTATGGGTCAAAACTAGAGGTGAGCGTTGTGTGAGCACTAGGGATGAGCACTAGGGATGAATGACCCACGTTCGAATCGAGCACCGTGCGTTCGCCTGCTCGGCGAGGCCAGAACTATTTGGGCCGTTCGCATCACATTCGTGTGATGCGAGTGGCCCGCAATGCATTGTGGCCAGCGCAGTGCATTGCTGGCTGATGATTGGCCAAGCATGCACTGTGACCCCGCATGCTTGGCCAATCACAGCGCCGGAAACTAGGAGAGCAATAATTGGCTACAGGCAGGACGCCTGTAGCCAATTAAAGCTCAGGGGCTTTAGTACACGCCCCACTCTATAAAAGGCCGCCACGCCGTCGGCCCAGGGCACATGTGTTCCGGCTTTTAGAAGAGTAGTCTGCTGATTGATTTTCTTCTTTGCTAAACCTTTGCTGACTCCTGACCTGAGTCATTCAAATCATTACTGATCATTGCTGCTGCTTGCACAGAGTGTGATATTTTCTGCTGCTGGGGATTAGTCTGGTGTGTGCGTGCTGTTAGTACAGCATTGCAGTAGCACCAATCGCAGTGCTGTTAGAACAGCATTGCACCCCAACTTCTGTCCCAACCTTCTGTCCCATCCTAGGCAGGGATTTATAGGAGCCATATTGTGTTTGTGTCAGCACACATAGAAGCTAGTGTGTGTGTTGTGAGCACACATAGGAGCTCTATTTCTTCGTCAGCACACATAGTACCTCTAGTGTGTTTGTGTCAGCACCCATAGGACCTATAGTGTGTTGTGAGCACACATAGGACCTATATTTTTTGTCAGCACACATAGTACTTATAGTGTGTTTGTGTCAGCACCCATAGGACCTATAGTGTGTTGTTAGCACACATAGGACCTATATTTTTTTGTCAGCACACATAGTACCTATAGTGTGTTTGTGTCAGCACCCATAGGACCTATAGTGTGTTGTGAGCACACATAGGAGCTCTATTTCTTCGTCAGCACACATAGTACCTCTAGTGTGTTTGTGTCAGCACCCATAGGACCTACAGTGTGTTGTGAGCACACATAGGACCTATATTTTTTTGTCAGCACACATAGTACCTATAGTGTGTTTGTGTCAGCACCCATAGGACCTATAGTGTGTTGTGAGCACACATAGGACCTATATTTTTTTGTCAGCACACATAGTACCTATAGTGTGTTTGTGTCAGCACCCATAGGACCTATAGTGTGTTGTGAGCACACATAGGACCTATATTTTTTGTCAGCACACATAGTACTTATAGTGTGTTTGTGTCAGCACCCATAGGACCTATAGTGTGTTGTTAGCACACATAGGACCTATATTTTTTTGTCAGCACACATAGTACCTATAGTGTGTTTGTGTCAGCACCCATAGGACATATAGTGTGTTGTGAGCACACATAGGAGCTCCATTTCTTCGTCAGCACACATAGTACCTATAGTGTGTTTGTGTCAGCACCCATAGGACCTACAGTGTGTTGTGAGCACACATAGGAGCTCTATTTTTTATACAATATACACTAGCCACTATAATGGCTGGAAGACCGCCAAGGAGAGGCAGACCGTCCCGAGGCAAGAACACAGGGCAAGCAGGCTCTGTTTCTAGAGACAACAGTGCTGGTCGTGGGCGTGGTCGTGCATCGTCATCAGCACGTGGCCATGTGACACGCTTGTCTTTGTTTTCGGCAGCTGGACATGTTGAGCCGCATCATGCCGAAGGCTTGGTAGAATGGATGACCAAGCCCTCCTCATCCTCCTCATCCTCTCTCACCCAGGCTCAGGGTACTGGCAGAGCAGCTGCCAACGCATACTCAATGGCATCATCAGCCACCCCTTCCCTAGACCCACCATGTCCTCCTGAGGAGTCCCCCGAACTGTTTGAGCACAGTGTTGGGTACATGCTCCAGGAGGATGCCCAACGATTTGAAGGCTCGGATGATGATACCCAGCTTGAGGAAGGCAGTAGTGTGCGCGCAGAGAGAGGGGATGCTGAAGGACAGCAATCTGGCAGTAATGTTCCACCAGCTACAGCTTACTGCCAGGTTTGCTCTAGTGGTGAAGAGGGAGGGGATGATGAGGTCACTGACTCCACGTGGGTGCCTGAAGGGAGAGAGGAGGAGGAGGAGGATGCGGCGGCACATGTCCAACGAGGCAGGATGCCCCCTGGAGGCCAGCTAGAGGCCAGCACACCAACTGAATCACACCGCAGAGCTCCGCCTGTGCAGGGCGCTGCCTCTGCACGTTATCACAAAAGTTCTTTGGTGTGGGCCTTTTTTGAGACGAGTGCATCAGATCGCACCACTGCTATTTGCAATATTTGTCTCAAGCGTATCTCGCGTGGCCAAAACATCAGCCGCTTGGGCACCACAAGCATGACCAGACGTATGTCGACCTGCCATGCAGCTCGTTGGCAAGCGCACATTAAAGACCCACACCAAAGAACAAAGCGGACCTCTCCTTGCTCCTCATCAGCTGGGATCTCCATCCCCACTATATCTTCAGTAGGGATGGGCCCGGTGTTCGATTCGAACCCATGTTCGAATCGAGCACCGGGCGTTCGCTCGCTCGGCGAGCCTAGAACTATCGGGGCCGCTCGCATCAAATTCGTGTGATGCGAGCGGCCCCGCAATGCATTGCGGCCCACGCAGTGCAATGCTGGCTGATGATTGGCCAAGCATGCACTGTGACCCCGCATGCTTGGCCAATCACAGCGCCAGCAGCGAGGAGAGCCATAATTGGCTACAGACAGGATGCCTGTAGCCAATTATAGCTCAGGGGCTTTACTGTTTCAGTCAGTGTCAGCGTGTCAGTGTGCTGCTGACAATATGTGCTCTATTTCTGGGGATATGTGTGTGCGTGCTGTTAGAACAGCATTGCAGTATCACATCTGGGGGGTGTCTATAGGTGGCCTGTGAAGGGGGGCAGGTTTCCTGTGCTTAGAACTTTCCCTGCAAAAAAGTGTCATTTTTGCAGGAAAAAAGCTATTTAAAAGCACTTGCGGCAAATGAATTGATGGCTCCTTTAACACAGAGAACTGTCATTCATTGATAAAAAACAAAAAAAAAAAGCGTAGGGGTCCCCCCTAATTCAATAACCAGGCCCTTCAGGTCTGGGATGGATATTAAGGGGAACCCCAGCCAAAAAAAAAATGGCGTAGGGTCCCCCTCAAAATCCATACCAGACCCTTATCCGAGCACGCAACCTGGCAGGCCGCAGGAAAAGAGGGGGGGGGGGGCGAGAGCGGCCCCCCTCCCGCCTGAACCGTACCAGGCCACATGCCCTCAACATTGGGAGGATGCTTTGGGGGTCTAAGACCCCCAAAGCACCTTGTCCCCATGTTGATGAGGACAAGGGCCTCTTCCCCACAACCGTGCCCGGTGGTTGTGGGGGTCTGCGGGCGGGGGGCTTATCGGAATCTAGAAGCCCCCTTTAACAAGGGGACCCCCAAATCCCGGCCCCCTCCCCTGTGTGAAATGGTAAGGTTGTACAAAAGTACCCCTACCATTTCACCAAAAAAGTGGCAAAAATGGTAAAAATGACAGGAGACAGTCTTTGACAATTCCTTTATTAAAATCTTCTTTCTTCTTTCTTCATCCTTCGGTTTCTTCATCTTCTCCTTCCGTCATCTTCTTCCATCTTCTTCTTCCATTTTCTTCTTCCTCCGATCCGCTTCTTCTTGCGCTGGTCTTCTCGTCCTTTCTCGTCCGGCATCTTCTTCCGTCGGCGTCGGTGTCGGTGTCTCTGTCTCTTCTTGGGCTGCCCAGGTCCCCAAACACTTTTTATGACATTAACATGCATATTAGCCTTTAAAATTAGCACTTTTAATTTCGAACGTTCGCATCCATTATAACTAATAGGGTTCTAAAGCTCGCACAGACTTTAGGTCCGTTCGCGGGTTCTGGTGCGAGCCGAACGGGGGGTGTTCGGCTCATCCCTAATCTTCAGTCCTCTCTGAAAGCTGCTCTGAGAGGACTGAAGGTGTAGAATTAGGTGTGTCACAACCAAGTACTTGCAGTACACCGACGTCCGATTGTAGCAGGCAAATTTCCCTGCCCCAGCTGCTGGACCGTCGAAAGAAGTATACTCCCAGCCATCCACATGCCCAGCGGTTGAATGCTAGCTTGGCTAAATTGCTAGCACTTCAACTGCTGCCTTTTCAGTTGGTAGACTCGGCCCCCTTCCGTGAGTTTGTTCAATGTGCGGTTCCTCAGTGGCAGGTTCCCAAACGCCACTTTTTCTCACGGAAGGCGATTCCGTCTCTCTACCGGCATGTGGAAGGCAATGTCCATGCCTCGCTGGAAAGGGCGGTCATCGGTAAGGTGCATATTACCGCTGACTCATGGTCCAGCAGGCATGGACAGGGACGTTATCTGTCTTTCACGGCCCATTGGGTCACTCTATTGGCAGCTGGGAGGGATGCAGGACAAGGTGCAGTAGTGTTGGAGGTTGTTCCGCCACCACGCCTCCAAAATGCTACTACTGGTTTGACACACCTCTCTCCTCCACCCCCTCCTCTTCTTCTTCCTCCATGGCCTCTTCGAGTGCTCTGTCCTCGGAACCAGCGGTGCTCCATAGGCGTACAAGGGGCTACGCGAGTACGCAGGCAAAAAGATGCCATGCCGTGCTTGCGCTGGTGTGTTTGGGGGACAGGAGCCACACTGGGGCAGAGGTTCTGGCAGCTCTGCAGGGGCAGGCCGAGAGGTGGTTGACGCCACGCCAGCTTAAGCCAGGAATGGTGGTTTCTGACAATGGCACCAACCTCCTCTCCGCCCTGTGACAGGGTCAGCTCACCCATGTGCCCTGTATGGCTCACGTCCTCAACTTGGTGGTGCAGCGGTTCTTGGGCAGGTACCCAGGCTTACAGGATGTCCTGAGGCAGGCCAGGAAAGTCTGTGTGCATTTCCGCCGATCGTATAATGCCAGTGCTCGGCTGGCTGAGCTGCAAAAGGAGCTGAACCTGCCCAAGAACCGCCTAATATGTGACATGCCCACCAGGTGGAACTCAACGTTGGCCATGCTGCAGCGACTGCACACGCAGCAGAGGGCCATCAATGAGTACCTTTGCGACTACGGCACCAGGACAGGGTCAGGGGAGCTTGGTTTTTTTCCCCACGCCAGAAGAGCATGATCAGGGATGCATGCACTGTCCTCTCACCATTTGATGAGGCCACGAGGATGGTGAGCAGTGACAGTGCATGCATCAGTGACACTGTACCTCTTACAAATCCAAAAAAATTGTAGCGCTAATACATAATATAAATAAGTATTACAACATTCTAATGATATAAACAATGTGAAACACAAATTGTGTAAAATTACTAGAAATGACCCCAGTAATAACTGGAATAAAGTATAAAGTTCGTGTTGATGGTAACACCAATAGATGAGTCCCTCAGGTCAACTCAAAGATAGAGGAATATGGATATAAAAACAGGCTTGACTGATGTCATTGTGAGGCATATGTTCTCTTACCAGATGTGTTGGATGTAGATACCGTACGGCATCCACATCAGACAGGCTTTAAGGTAGAATATCGTGCATCCATGGGTCAGGAGGAGAACTCCGCAAACTGGCACCAAACGGCTTCCAAGATAGCCCACCGGATCAGTCAACAGTCACCGTACACAATAGACATCCAAGCATCCGATATCGAAGGGGATGATCCCAAGGACCGGAAAAAACAGGATAAAAAATGGAGACAACTCCGATGGTGCAGGTCAATAAAGTATATGTAAAATGTATTCACATAGTAATGTGACAAAAATGAATAAAATCTCGAGAAAATGTAAAATAGGTCGCCAATATGAGGGGTGTGAGACAGCAGGCCCGACGCGTTTCGACTCTATTGGTCTTCCACAGGGGCATATCAATGTGGAAGACCGATAGAGTCGAAACGCGTCGGGCCTGCTGTCTCACACCCCTCATATTGCCGACCTATTTTACATTTTCTCGAGATTTTATTCATTTTTGTCACATTACTATGTGAATAAATTTTACATATACTTTATTGACCTGCACCATCGGAGTTGTCTCCATTTTTTATCCTGTTTTTTCCGGTCCTTGGGATCATCCCCTTCGATATCGGATGCTTGGATGTCTATTGTGTACGGTGACTGTTGACTGATCCGGTGGGCTATCTTGGAAGCCGTTTGGTGCCAGTTTGCGGAGTTCTCCTCCTGACCCATGGATGCACGATATTCTACCTTAAAGCCTGTCTGATGTGGATGCCGTACGGTATCTACATCCAACACATCTGGTAAGAGAACATATGCCTCACAATGACATCAGTCAAGCCTGTTTTTATATCCATATTCCTCTATCTTTGAGTTGACCTGAGGGACTCATCTATTGGTGTTACCATCAACACGAACTTTATACTTTATTCCAGTTATTACTGGGGTCATTTCTAGTAATTTTACACAATTTGTGTTTCACATTGTTTATATCATTAGAATGTTGTAATACTTATTTATATTATGTATTAGCGCTACAATTTTTTTGGATTTGCATGTTTCTTGACTTTGTTTGTTTTGTTTGTTAGCGGCTTTTTACACTATATAGTTTTTTGTAGCGCGGTGTTTTCCACATATACACTGTACCTCTTGTCCACCTGTACGCTGCGTGGGATAATGGACAGGGCACTTGAGGCAGAACAGAGGCAGGAAGAGGAGGACTTCCTTGCCTCTCAAGGCCCCCTTTATCCAGACAGTGTTCCTTCTGTCCCACCCATCACACAGGAAGAGGATGAGGAGGAGGATTGTGTGAGCATGGAGGTGGAGCCTGGCACTCAGCATCAGCAGAAGCAGTCTTTTAGGGATGATGTACAGTCCCAACAAATCAGTGGACTTGTACGTGGCTGGGAGGAGGTGGCTGGCGATCATGTCGTCCTCAGTGACCCAGAAGACTCTGGACCGAATGCCTCAGCTAACCTACGTTGCATGGCCTCCCTGATCCTGCAAAGCCTGCGGAAGGATCGTCGTATTCTTCGGATCAAGGAGAGGGACCATTACTGGCTGGCCACTCTCCTTGATCCACGGTACAAGGGTAAGGTTGCGGACCTTATCTTGCCATTGCAGAGGGAGCAGAGGATGAGACATCTCAGGGAGGCCTTGCAGAAAGGTCTGTGCAACGCGTTCCCAGAAACTGGGAGGTTACAAACTCCTGGTCCTGGACGACGAGTTGCTGAGGCATCGGTCAGTAGCAGAAGGAGCGGTGGGGAAGGTGGACGTCTAACTGATGCGTTCAGACAATTTTTTAGTCCGCAGCCCCAAGGTATGATCGGTTCCAGCAACCATCGCCAGCATCTGATATACATGGTGCAGGAATACCTAGGGGCAAGGTCAGACTTGGACACCTTTCCCACCAAAAATCCTCTGGCTTACTGGGTCTTGAGGATGGATCACTGGCCAGAGCTTGCACAGTATGCAATTGAGCTACTGGCCTGTCCTGCATCCAGCGTTCTTTCCGAATGCACATTCAGTGCTGCTGGAGGATTTGTCACCGATCACAGGGTGCGCCTGTCCACCGACTCAGTTGATCGACTGACCTTCATAAAAATGAATCAGTCTTGGATCACCACCAGCTACCAGGCACCTTAAGCGGATATAACTGAATAATTTATAATGTCACATCCCTTCAAGACTGCCTATGCTGATGCTCAGTGACTGTCCTGTTATGTTCACTGACTATCCTCTTCCTCCTCCTCAATGATCCATTCCTTGATAGCTTGGAAGAACATTTTTGTTTCTGGGTGCCACCACACCAGTGCCTAAGGCACAATTTTTCAGCCCCTGTATAACAGGGGCGTGTAATTACAGTTTTTTTAAAAAATGCTTCGCAACAGGTATGACTGCTGTGCTCCAAGTACAGTATCTGTGAGGGGTTGCAGTGTTGTGGCACCAGCACCAGTGCCTAAGGCACAATTTTTCAGCCCCTGTTGGGGCGTGTAATTACAATTTTTTAGGCAATGCTTCACAACACGTCTGACTGCTGTGCTCCAAGTACAGTATCTGTGAGGGGTTGCAGTGTTGTGGCACCAGCACCAGTGCCTAAGGCCCAATTTTTCTGACCTGTTCAACAGGTGCATGCAATTACAAATCTTAATCTAATAACTCACAGCAGGGCCCATTCCTGTGCCAACCAAGAGTAACTGTGAGGGCTTACAGTCTTGTGGCAACACCGTCCACCACCACCACCAAAGGCCCAATTTTTCTGCCCTGTTCAACAGATGCATGCAATTACAAATCTTGATCTAATAACTCACAGCAGGGCCCATTCCTGTGCCCACCAAGAGTAACTGTGAGGGCTTACAGTCTTGTGGCAACACGGTCCACCACCACCACCACCACCAAAGGCCCAATTTTTCTGCCCTGTTCAACAGGTGCATGCAATTACAAATCTTGATCTAATAACTCACAGCAGGGCCCATTCCTGCGCCCACCAAGAGTAACTGTGAGGGCTTACAGTCTTGTGGCAACACCGTCCACCACCACCACCACCACCAAAGGCCCAATTTTTCTGCCCTGTTCAACAGGTGCATGCAATTACAAATCTTGATCTAATAACTCACAGCAGGGCCCATTCCTGCGCCCACCAAGAGTAACTGTGAGGGCTTACAGTCTTGTGGCAACACCGTCCACCACCACCACCAAAGGCCCAATTTTTCTGCCCTGTTCAACAGGTGCATGCAATTACAAATCTTGATCTAATAACTAACAGCAGGGCCCATTCCTGCGCCCACCAAGAGTAACTGTGAGGGCTTAGAGTCTTGTGGCTACACCAACATCTAATGGGGCAAATTTCTGCAGAGTATATACGGTCTAATTTAATTTGGGAAAAAGGTATCTCCTCTCTACTGATGCTTTATCACCAATCCTTGTTTCAATTAAAACCCCACTTTTCCAAAAACATTTGTCATTGGGACGGAAAGTGAGGTGAAATGTTCTGAACAGATGTGCAAAGACAGCAAATGTTACAGGGGTGATAACCCCTCCCTATGTTCTCCAAAAAGCTTAAAAATAGATTTTTTTTGGGATGGAGCTACACTTCATAATGTACCTGTTCAGATTCTACTTAAGAACAAACCTACAGTCCGTGTCTTGTTTGCACCACCTATATACTGCTGTTCAGAGTATATAGGGTTGTAGGTATAGGGTTTTATTTTGGGTGCGGGGTCCCCCTTAATATCCATACAAGACCCAAAGGGGCTGGGGGGGGGGGGGGGGTGATGGGGTAGCCATGCCATTTTTCTCAAGGATTTTCAGCCATATGGCCAGGACAAGACATGACATTAAAGCTGCAAGTGGTTTTAAATGGCTTCTTCTTTTCCTTTACAAATGTCATTTTGTGCAGGGACAGTTCTAAACACGGGAAACACATGCCACTTCACAGGCATACTTTAGACACCCCCCAGGTACCATATTAAAAGGAACATTTCACTTTTTTTTTTCACTTTATGCATCATTAAAATGACTGCTCCCGAAAAAACGTTAGTTTTTAAAAGTTCTTTTTGCATTGATATATGTCCCCTGGGGCAGGACCCGGGTCCCCAAACCTGTTTTATGACATTAACATGCATTTTGGCCGTTGTAATTAGCAATTTTGATTTTGAGTGTTGGCGTCCATTGTAATGAATAGGGTTCGAAAATTTGCGCAAACTTTCGGTCCGTTCGAAGGTTCTGGTGCGAACCGAACCCGGGGGTGTTCGGCTCATCCCTAGTGAGCACAGAGGTTGATAAGCATTTATACTTGAAGCATGAGAGCACTTTTACTTGATGAGCACCAGAGTCGGACTGATCTATAGTATTTTTATAATTTTTTAATGTTTGTTCTGCATACACTAGTTTTTTAGTGATTTTTATTAATATTGGCAAAAAATTTCAGCACCTGGGACAATTTTATGTTATTGCAGAGTCCTCAAAAAATCCACTCACCTGCTCGCATTTTGCAAGTGGATTTTGAGGCCTTGCAAGTGTGGGAGCCGTTCTCCCAGCGATCAGAGGGGAGGAGAGCCGCCGCCGCCTGTTTGATTAGAGCACCAGGGGAACATAACAGCTTTTGTTTCAATAGCTGTGTGTTCCCCGTCGCGCGCTGTCATATACAGCCCCTCCTCCCTTGTCCGGGGAACTTTGATAGACAGATCACCTGACCCAGGATTGGACGGATGATCTGTCTATCAAAGTGACCCGGACAAGGGGGAGGGGCTGTATATGACGGCACGCAGTGGGGAACACACAGCTATTGAAACAATAGCTGTTATGTTCCTCTGGCACTCTAATCAAACAGGCGGCGGCGGCTCCCCTCCCCTGCACAGGTAGGCTGCACTGGGGACACGGGCTGCACTGGAGACACGGGCTGCACTGGGGACATGGGCTGCACTGGGGGGGACACGGGCTGCACTGGGGGGGGACACAGGCTGCACTGAGGGACATAGGCTGCACTGGGGACACAGGCTGCACTGGGGGACACTGGGAACACAGGCTGCACTGGGGGACACATGCTGCACTGGGGGACGCATGCTGCACTGGGGGGGGGGACACATGCTGCACTGGGGGGACACATGCTGCACTGGGGACACATGCTGCACTGGGGGACACATGCTGCACTGGGGGACACTGGGGACACAGGCTGCACTGGGGGGACACATGCAGCACTGGGGGGGGGGACACATGCTGCACTGGGGGACACATTCTGCACTGGGGGGGGGGACACAGGCTGCACTGGGGGACACTGGGGGACACAGGCTGCACTGGGGGGGGGGGGACAGGCTGCACTGGGGGGGGACACATGCTGCACTGGGGGACACTGGGTCACAGGCTGCACTGGTGGGGGGGACACAGGCTGCACTGGGGGACACAGGCTGCACTGGGGGACACTGGGTCACAGGCTGCACTGGGGGACACAGGCTGCACTGGGGGACACTGGGGACACAGACTGCACTGGGGACATGGGCTGCACTGGGGACACGGGCTGCACTGGGGGACACAGGCTGCACTGGGGGACACTGGGTCACAGGCTGCACTGGGGGACACAGGCTGCACTGGGGGACACTGGGGACACAGACTGCACTGGGGACATGGGCTGCACTGGGGACACGGGCTGCACTGAGGGACACAGGCTGCACTGGGGGACACAGGCTGCACTGAGGGACATAGGCTGCACTGGGGGGGGGCACAGGCTGCACTGGGGGAGACTGGGAACACAGGCTGCACTGGGGGACACATGCTGCACTGGGGGGGGCATGCTGCACTGGGGGACACTGGGGACACATGCTGCACTGGGGACACATGCTGCACTGGGGGACACATGCTGCACTGGGGGACACTGGGGACACATGCAGCACTGGGGGGGGGGACATGCTGCACTGGGGGGGGACACATGCTGCACTGGGGGGGACACATGCTGCACTGGGGGGGACACTGGGGACACAGGCTGCACTGGGGGACACATGCAGCACTGGGGGACACATTCTGCACTGGGGGACACAGGCTTAACTGGGGGACACTGGGGACACAGGCTGCACTGGGGGACACAGGCTGCACTGGGGGACACTGGGTCACAGGCTGCACTGGGGGACACAGGCTGCACTGGGGGACACTGGGGACACAGGCTGCACTGGGGGACATTGGGGACACAGGCTGCACTGGGGGGACACAGGCTGCACTGGGGGACACATGCTGCACTGGGGGGGGGGACACTGGGGACAAATGCGGCACTGGGGGACACAGGCTGCACTGGTAAGGGACACAGGCTGCACTGGGAAGGGACACAGGCTGCACTGGGGGACACACAGGCTGCACACTGGGGGACACTGGGGACACAGGCTGCACTGGGGGGACACATGCTGCTCTGGGGGGACACTGGGGGGGGGGACACATGCTTCACTGTGGGACACTGGGGACACATGCTGCACTGGGGGACACTGGGGACACATGCTGCACTGGGGGACACATGCTGCACTGGGGGGGACACATGCTGCACTGGGGGGGACACATGCTGCACTGGGGGACACATGATACACTGGGGGACACTGGGAACACAGGTTGCACTGGGGGGCACATGCTGCACTGGGGGGACACTGGGGGGGACACAGGCTGCACTGGGGGGGGGCACAGGCTGCACTGGGGGACACTGGGGGACACATGCTGCACTGGGGGGGACACATTCTGCACTGGGGGACACATGATACACTGGGGGACACTGGGAACACAGGTTGCACTGGGGGGGGGGACACATGCTGCACTGGGGGACACTGGGGGACACAGGCTGCACTGGGGGGGGGGGGACACAGGCTGCACTGGGGGGACACTGGGGACACAGGCTGCACTGGGGGGGACACAGGCTGCACTGGGGGGGGGGACACATGCAGCACTGGGGGACACATGCTGCACTGGGTACACAGGCTGCACTGGGGACACACATGCTGCACTGGGGGGGACATGCTGCACTGGGGGGGGGACACATGCTGCACTGGGGGGGACACAGGCTGCACTGGGGGGGGGGACACAGGCTGCACTGGGGGGGGGGGGACACAGGCTGCACTGGGGGGGGGGACACATTCTGCACTGGGGGATGCATGCTGCACTGGGGGACACAGGGGGGGGACACTGGGGGCACTGGGGGGGGGGACACAGGCTGCACTGGGGGACACATTCTGCACTGGGGGACACAGGCTGCACTGGGGGGGGGGACACAGGCTGCACTGGGGGGGACACTGGGGGGACAGGCTGCACTGGGGGGGACACAGGCTGGGGGGGGGGGGCTGGCTGCACTGGGGGGGGGGGGGGGAGGCTGCACTGGGGGGCACTGGGGGGACACAGGCTGCACTGGGGGGGACACAGGCACAGGCTGCACTGGGGGGACACACAGGCTGCACTGGGGGGGGGGGACACAGGCTGCACTGGGGGCACTGGGGACACAGGCTGCACTGGGGGGGGGACACTGGGGACACACAGGCTGCACTGGGGGGACACAGCTGCACTGGGGGGGGGGGACACACTGCACAGCACTGGGGGGGGCTGCACGGGGACACAGGCTGCACTGGGGGGGACACAGGCTGCACTGGGGGACACAGGCTGGGGGGACACAGGCTGGGACACTGGGGGGGGCAGGCTGCACTGGGGGACACTGGGGACACAGGCTGCACTGGGGGACACATGCTGCACTGGGGGGACACTGGGAGGACACAGGCTGCACTGGGGGGGGGGGCACTGGGGACACAGGCTGCACTGGGGGGGGGGACACAGGCTGCACTGGGGGGGACACAGGCTGCACTGGGGGGGGGACACAGGGGGACTGCACTGGGGGGGGGACACAGGCTGCACTGGGGGGGGCACAGGCTGCACTGGGGGGACACAGCTGGGGGGGGGGGCACAGGCTGCACTGCACTGGGGGACACAGGCTGCACTGGGGGGACACAGGCTGCACTGGGGGGGGACACAGGCTGCACTGGGGGGGGGACACAGGCTGCACTGGGGGGGGGGGACACAGGCTGCACACTGGGGGGGGGGACAGGCTGGGGGGACACTGGGGGGGGACACAGGGGGGGGGACACTGGGGGCACTGGGGGACACAGGCTGCACTGGGGGGGGGGGACACAGGCTGGGGGGACACAGGCTGCACTGGGGGGGGACACAGGCTGCACTGGGGGGGACACATGCTGCACTGGGGGGGGGACACAGGCTGCACTGGGGGGGGACACAGGCTGCACTGGGGGGGGACACAGGCTGCACTGGGGGGGGGGGACACAGGCTGCACTGGGGGGGGGACACAGGCTGCACTGGGGGGGGACACAGGCTGCACTGGGGGGGGGGGGGGGGCACAGGCTGCACTGGGGGGGGGGGGACACAGGCTGCACTGGGGGGGGGGGGGGACACAGGCTGGGTGCACAGGCTGCATTGAGGGACACATGCTGCACTGGGGGGGGGCACACTGGGGACACAGGCTGCACTGGGGGACACTGGGGGGACACAGGCTGCACTGGGGGGGGGGGGACACAGGCTGCACTGGGGGGGGGACACAGGCTGCACTGGGGGGGGGACACAGGCTGCACTGGGGGGGACACAGGCTGCACTGGGGGGGGGGGGACACATGCTGCACTGGGGGACACAGGGGGGGGGGACACAGGCTGCACTGGGGGGGGGACACATGCTGCACTGGGTACACAGGCTGCACTGGGGGACACTGGGGACACAGGCTGCACTGGGGGACACTGGGGGGGGACACAGGCTGCACTGGGGGACACAGGCTGCACTGGGGGACACACAGGCTGCACTGGGGGACACAGGCTGCACTGGGGGACACTGGGGACACAGGCTGCACTGGGGACACAGGCTACACTGGGGGACACAGGGGGGACACAGGCTGCACTGGGGGACACTGGGGACACAGGCTGCACTGGGGGGGGGACACAGGCTGCACAGGGGGGGGGGGACACAGGCTGCACTGGGGGGGGGACACAGGCTGCACTGGGGGACACTGGGGGGGGGACACAGGCTGCACTGGGGGACACACAGGCTTCACTGGGGACACTGGGGGACACATGCTGCACTGGGTACACAGGGGGACACATGCTGCACTGGGGGACACTGGGGACACAGGCTGCACTGGCTGCACTGGGGGGGACACTGGGGACACAGGCTGCACTGGGGGACACAGGCTGCACTGGGGGACACTGGGGACACAGGCTGCACTGGGGGGATATTGGGGACACAGGCTGCACTGGGGGACACATGCTGCACTGGGGGGGGGGACACAGGCTGGGGGACACATGCTGCACTGGGGGGGGGACACATGCGGCACTGGGAAGGGACACAGGCTGCACTGGTAAGGGACACAGGCTGCACTGGGAGGGACACAGGCTGCACTGGGGGGGGACACAGGCTGCACTGGGGGACACATGATACACTGGGGGACACTGTGAACACATTCTGCACTGGGGGACACATGCTGCACCGGGGGACACTGGGGGACACATTCTACACTGGGGGACACTGGGGACACATGCTGCACTGGGGGACACATGCTGCACCGGGGGACACTGGGGGACACATTCTACACTGGGGGACACTGGGGACACATGCTGCACTGGGGGACACTGGGGATACATGCTGCACTGGGGGACACATGATACACTGTGGGACACTGGGAACACAGGTTGCACTGGGGGATACATGCTGCACTGGGGGACACAGGCTGCAATGGGGGACACTTGGGGACACATGCTGCACTGGGGGACACAGGCTGCACTGGGGGACACTGGGACACAGGCTGCACTGGGGGGGACACAGGCTGCACTGGGGGACACTGGGACACAGGCTGCACTGGGGGACACATGCTGCACTGGGGGGACACTGGGGGGACACAGGCTGCACTGGGGGACACTGGGTCACAGGCTGCACTGGGGACACTGGGGACACAGGCTGCACTGGGGGACATTGGGGACACATGCTTCACTGGGGGACACTGGGGGACACATGTGGCACTGGGGGGCACACAGGCTGCACTGGGGGGGGACACAGGCTGCACTGGGGGGCACACAGGCTGCACTGGGGGGGGACACATGCTGCACTGGGGGACACTGGGGACACAGGCTGCACTGGGGGGGGGGGACACATGCAGCACTGGGGGACACATGCTGCACTGGGTACACAGGCTGCACTGGGGGACACTGGGGACACAGGCTGCACTGGGGGGGGCTGGGGGGACACAGGCTGCACTGGGGGGGGACACATGCTGCACTGGGGGGCACAAGCTGCACTGGGGGGACACTGGGGGGGGACACAGGCTGCACTGGGGGAGGGACACATGCTGCACTGGGGGGGACACTGGGGACACATTCTGCACTGGGGGATGCATGCTGCACTGGGGGACACTGGGGACACAGGCTGCACTGGGGGACACATGCTGCACTGGGGGGGGACACAGGGGACACAGGCTGCACTGGGGGGGACACATGCTGCACTGGGGGACACATGCTGCACTGGGGGACACAGGCTGCACTGGGGGACACAGGCTGCACTGGGGGGACACAGGCTGCACTGGGGGACACTGGGGGGGGGGACACAGGCTGCACTGGGGGGGGACACAGGCTGCACTGGGGGACACAGGCTGCACTGGGGGACACTGGGGACACAGGCTGCACTGGGGGACATTGGGGACACAGGCTGCACTGGGGGCACACATGCAGCACTGGGGGACACATGCTGCACTGGGTACACAGGCTGCACTGGGGGACACTGGGGACACAGGCTGCACTGGGGGACACTGGGGGGACACAGGCTGCACTGGGGGGACACAGGCTGCACTAGGGGGGACACAGGCTGCACTGGGGGGGACACTGGGGACACAGGCTGCAGTGGGGGACATTGGGGAAACAGGCTGCACTGGGGGACACATGCTGCACTGGGGGGGACACTGGGGGGGACACATGGGGCACTGGGGGGGACACAGGCTGCACTGGGAAGGGACACAGGCTGCACTGGGAAGGGACACAGGCTGCACTGGAAAGGGACACAGGCTGCACTGGGGGGGAACAGGGGGGGGACACAGGCTGCACTGGGGGACACATGATACACTGGGGGACACTGTGAACACAGGCTGCACTGGGGGACACATGCTGCACCGGGGGGCACTGGGGGACACATGCTGCACTGGGGGGGACACTGGGGACACATGCTGCACTGGGGGGGGACACATGCTGCACTGGGGGACACATGCTGCACTGGGGGACACATGATACACTGGGGGACACTGGGAACACAGGCTGCACTGGGGGACACATGCTGCACTGGGGGACACTGGGGACACAGGCTGCAATGGGGGGGGACACTGGGGGGGGGGGGGACACAGGCTGCACTGGGGGGACACAGGCTGCACTGGGGGACACTGGGGACACAGGCTGCACTGGGGACACAGGCTGCACTGGGGGGGCACATGCTGCACTGGGGGGGGGGGACACAGGCTGCACTGGGGGACACATGCTGCACTGGGGGACACTGGGTCACAGACTGCACTGAGGGACACTGGGGACACAGGCTGCGCTGGGGGACATTGGGGACACATGCTTCACTGGGGGACACTGGGGGGACACAGGCTGCACTGGGGGACACTGGGGACACAGGCTGCACTGGGGGACACATGCGGCACTGGGGGGGACACATGCGGCACTGGGGGGGGACACATGCTGCACTGGGGGACACATGCTGCACTGGGGGGACACATGCTGCACTGGGGACACAGGCTCCACTGGGGGAACACAGGCTCCAT
This sequence comes from Lithobates sylvaticus, assembly GCA_028564925.1. Taxonomy (NCBI): domain Eukaryota; kingdom Metazoa; phylum Chordata; class Amphibia; order Anura; family Ranidae; genus Lithobates; species Lithobates sylvaticus. The sequence continues at coordinate 208,228,574 of CM053032.1, forward strand.
TGGGGGGGGGGGGCAGACTGGCTGCATTGGTGGACAAAGTTGTTGTTAATATTTATTTTTATAACTTAATTCTGCATAAAACATTTAAGTGATAATTTATGAGGGTGTGTTTAGGGGCGGGATTAGGGGTGGGGCAGGGTAAGGGTTGGGCGGGGCAACTGGTGGTGAGTAACCCTTGAGTCCTGGCTAGTAGCTCAGGACTTGACATTTTGAAATACAGCAGTTCACATAACAACTGATATCCACATGACAAACATTTATTGACAAATCACAAACAATAGCAAAACTGTTTATACCTACATATACTGTATTTCTCTGAATACTTTATGGCATTCTTTAGAGCTAAGCTCCAGATACATTGATGTACTTTTCACCTGACAAGAAATTTGTCATTGTGTTCATGAAGTTTTGAGATGAAGGCAACCTTAGCAGACCTGACTTTTCTCATCTGTTGGTCACTAACTTTCTACTATTCTGCAGCTGTCTCTGTCAAAAAACATTTATGAATTGTATTGACTGAATACCTGGATCAAATAGTGTTTGTTATATCTGCATGGGGTTCATCTTGAATAAAATATCATGAAGATGTATTATAATGTTCATTATCCTCTGTGATAAAACTGTAAAAGTCTCTTCAGTAAAAATCTTAGGCTATGTTTAGTATTAGACAAATATCCAAATGGTGTAAAAGTTCAGATTCTGATCCCGTAGCAACCAATGATTCTAAGTGACATTATACAATCTATTATTTCTGCCATTTCTAATTTGCAGATGATATTATATATACATACCGCAATGGCTTCCTTCACGCACTTCGATTTTAAGAGTTTCTCTCCCTATTGGAGAATATTATTTCTAATTAGTATATATGGATAATTAAAGTTCATACATAAAGAAATCATGTAAATCTTCACATAATACAGTAAACAGAGACATGCATAGGTGAAACACCATTTATTTCATATAATATGAGAAAACATTAATAAATGATATATGTTTTACATGAGCAATGTGGCTGATGTCTTCTTCAAAGGGTTGTGATGGTCTCATAGATAAAATGCTCATTTTTGTTATAGTCACACATATTTCAGTGCGATAATATACTACATTTTATAAAAGGTTCTTGTTGCTTGCCTAATAAATCTTAATTTACTCAGCAATACATTGGTAAATATGATTTAACATAGTAAACAAAATAAAATGTTTTGATCTTACCACTATACACAGACCCTTAAACGTGGTTTCATCTAGTTTCAGTAATTTCTAAAAAACAAGCGACCAAAAAATATCATTAGTATATTTCTTTACAAACATTATAGTAAGGCCTTTTTACCCTGTCTTCATAGGCTTCAATGGGCTGTCTGCATGCTCCCCCTGGTGGCTCAAGCTGCATCAACACACGGCCCATTCACAGACTGCTGGTCTAAGTGCCATGTGAATGAGACTTAAAACGGAGTTCCGCCAAAAAAATGTTTTTAAAGTCAGCAGCTACAAAAAGTGTAGCTGCTGACTTTTAATAATCAGACACTCACCTGTCCCACGGTCCAACGATGCGGGCGTAGGAAGCACCGCCCCTCCCCCTCCTCTACGTGGTGCCAGCTTCACTACTGTGGTCCACGAGCCCCGCTGCGCACTGTGATAGGCTGGGCAAGATTGCAGGGAGGGAGGGGTGAGAGGTGACTTCCTTCTGGTGCCGTGGAGCCCCAGGGAGGAATAGGGCACTGGATGCCTCTAAAAAGAGGGTACCCCCCAAAACATGACATGCCAAATGTGGCATGTCAGGGGGTCACCGTCACTTAACCGCTTCCCGACCGCCTCCTGCACATATAGGTTGGCAGAATGGCATGGCTAGGCAAAAGCACATATATATACGTCCCCTTTAATTGCCTAGCCGTGGGGTCGCGCGTGCGCTGTCGGCGGCGCGCTTGCGACCCGGTCGGGAGCTCCGTGACCACGGCCGCGGGACCAGCGGACCCGATCGCCTCTGGTGTCCCGCGATTGAGTCACAGAGCTGAAGAACGGGGAGAGGTCAGTGTAAACAAACCTCTCCCCGCGCTTCCTACACTGCCTGTCATTGATCGGCTGTTCCCTGTCATCGGGAAAGCCGATCAATGACATCAGACGTACAGCCACGCCCCCCTACTGATAAAAAAAAAAAACACAATACGTCACACTTAGCCCCTCCCCGCCCCCTAGTGGTTAACTCCTTCACTGCCAGTGTCATTTACATAGGAATCAGTGCATTTAAATAGCACTTATTTCTATATAAATGACAATGGTCCCAAAAATGTGTCAAAAATGTCCGATATTTCCGCCATAATGTCGCAGTCACAATAAAAATCGATGATCGCCACCATTACTAGTAAAACAAAATATTGATAAAAATTCTATAAAACTATCCCCTATTTTGTAAACGCTATAACTTTTGCGCAAACAAATCAATAATCGCTAATTGCGATTTTTTTTACCAAAAATATGTAGAAGAATACGTATCGGCCTAAACTGAGGAAAAATTTATTTTTTATATCTTTTTTGGGGATATTTATTATAGCAAAAAGTAAAAAATATTGAATTTTTTTCAAAATTTACGCTCTATTTTTGTTTATAGCGCAAAAAAATAAAAACCACAGGGGCGATCAAATACCACCAAAAGAAAGCTCTATTTGTGGGGGAAAAAAAAAAAACAATTTTGTTTGGGAGCCACGTCGCACGGCCGCGCAATTGTCAGTTAAATGGACGCAGTGTCGAATCGCAAAAAGGGGCCTGGTCCTTTGGCTGCAAATTGGTCCGGGGCTGAAGTGGTTAAAGAGGAAGTTCCATTTAAAAAATGAAAAAAGTATTCTTTCCTGGGGACAATAATATTACCGTTGGCTTTGTACCCCAATCATCGATTTGTCCCCTTTAACAAGAGTATGTCAGCTACATGGCTCTTTGTCATCAGTCTCAGATTTGTTATCTTACTTTCTTCAGACAGGTTCTTTTTATATTGGAAGACAAGGGGACCTGGGGGTTTTGCTTTACTAATGGAATAGAGACTGTTTACATAGCAAATTAAATGTTGCCTCAGCTTAAAGTGGTTGTAAAGGTTACATTTTTTTAGATGATGCTTCTGGCCCCTCCCCACTGCTCAGTGGATGAATTTCAGATGATTCTAGACAAATTTTCCAAAATGCAAGCCATATGTGGCCTTGCAAGTACAACCCAGATAAAAAAAGTAAATGCAAAATTGAACTTGAGTCAAGTAGAAAATTATCAGCCCAGCAGTGTCTGCATCCTCTTAGATGCAGTCACTGTTTGGGTAGTCAGGCAGCTGCGTGACTGCTGAATACAATAGCCTTCTCTGGAGCAATAGATTGGTTTCTGTATTACAGCCTGTGGGGCTGAATGAGATGCATCAAGCCATGTATGGTTAGCCTTAGAAAACTAGATAAAACATTGTTTACATGTGATGCCCAATAATGTGCAATGGAAATAAACAAACAAGATTTTTGCCTGCATGTGATTGGATGATTAACCACTTCAGCCCCAGGAATAATGATTCCCAGGGCCTGGGGAGAGATACCTGAAGAGAACTTCAAATCCTGAAGACTTCTCCCTGTCGCCAAGTACCTCAACGTGGCAACAAGCCTCTGCTCCGGAGTAATGGCTTGTCTCATGCAGGTATCCTGCCGGCTGATAAAGGGGGTCAGCAAAGCCAAAAGACGGTGAAAATCGGGTCCGTCATCCTGAGAAAGTTCCTGAAATCATCAGGATTATTCTCCCGGCTCTCACGAAGCAAAGGCATGTGCGAGAATTGGTCACGCTGAAGCAACCAATTCTTGGTCCACATACTCCTCGTCACTCTGTTCATGGACGGGTCTTGGCTCAAAGCTAAAAGCCCGACACCAATTCCGCGTACAGCACGAACTCGGCGACGAGTACGCACGGGAAACATCGCTCACAAGGTCACAAAAGGTCGGCTGGTCAGAACGGACAAACAGAAAGCACCGATAAACAGCAAGGCCTGAAAGAACGAAATGAATACCAGCAACGAGCAGACAATAAGCAGTGCAAATCAAAGCGTCCTATATCAAGATATAGGCCGCAATGACCAACAAATGCGAACTGACTACACGCACTAATAAACAGATACGCACGACAAGCACAAACTGAAGAGCAGTAACGATCTGAGTCAGAAAACTGAGAAGCACGAATCTTAAGTCACCAAACTTCGACTAACTCTCGATAAACACGGGATCAGCAGAAGGAGCCCAACGGGTGCCTGACGTGGTGCTGAAATTCCCTTTTGTAATCTCGTGGACGACGACTTACGTCACGACGTTCTTCCGGACCGGATATTCCGACAACGTAGTCCGACCGTGTGTACGCAACACCAACATCGGACAAAGTACGACGGACAAAATCCGACCGACCTGGTCCGCGGATTGTCCGACCTTGTGTATGGGGCTTAAGTGTAGTGAGTATATACACATTTATTAAAGGAGGACGATTAGCAACTCACATAACAAATTCTGCTTATCATGGATTTCAAAAGGATTCCCAGCTGGGGAGGACACCAAACTGTCACAATGGATACACTGGATATGGTCTGGATGGCACCTGCACTAGCTAAGAGAGACAGCAATGGGGTGCCAATATAAGTGCAGCAAGCTGGAGAGATGGACACAGCACACAATAGTTGTCATTGGTGCATCTGCAGCAGGGAGCAGGAGGCATCCAGGGTCCCAAGATGAAGGTTCTGCTACAAGGGGTGGGTGCCTCCTCCTTCTAGCTACAGATTCACCATTGACTGTAATGCATGGGATCATCCACATCATCCATGTAGCATGTAGCATTTTTTCATGTGCAAAAATACACACAGAAACAGCTGAGCCAGACCCTGTTGAAAAGAGAGAGGAGGAAAAAAAAACAATGTTTTGGGGATATAAGAACCCCCTTTCTTAAGAGCCTCCTACCTGGCTTAGCTATATTTTCCATTAATTTATTATGGGTACTTAACATCTGTATGTATTTATGAACCTCAGTCCTTAAACGTTTTAAGTGTAACAGTGGAGCAAATCATTTTGCTGTATTATGCTTGATGTGATATGATATATTTTGATATTTGTACCTATTGTATAATTGCATGCCTATTTCTAATACAAATTTATTACTAGACCATTTTGGTTATGTGGTATGCTTAATCTTTATATTATAAAATTATAGAGGTGGACTGAACCCTATCAGTAGGCATTAGGGATGAGCTTTGAGTTTGAGCCAAACTCATGTTCGACTCGAACATTGCCTGTTCGCCGAACAGCGAACAATTTGGGGTGTTCGCAGCAAATTCAAAAAGCCGTGGAACACCCTGTAAAAGTCTATGGTAGAAATCTAAAGTGCTAATTTTAAAGGCTTGTATGCAACTTATTGTCATAAAAAGTGTTTGGGGACCTGCCCCAGGGGACATGTATCAATGCAAATTATTTTTTTTTTTTTAAACGTCCGTTTTTTTCGGGAGCAGTGATTTTAATAATGCTTAAAGTTAAACAATAAAAGTGAAATATTCCGTAAAATTTTGTACCTAGGGGGTGTGTGTATAGTATGCCTGTAAAGTAGCGCTTATTTCCTGTGCTTAGAACTGTCCCTGCACAAAGTGTAATTTCTGAAGGAAAAAAAGTTATTTAAAAGCACTCCCGGCTATAATGAATTGACGGCTCCCGGCAATACAGAGAACAGTCATTGAAAGTCATTGATTCAATTACCAGGCCCTTCAGGTCTGGTATGGATATTAAGAGGAACCCTGCGTCAAATAAAAAAAAAAATAAGTGTGGGTTCCCCCCAAATATCAATGCCAAATTTAAAAAAAAAATGGCGTGGAATTTCCCCCAAAAATCCATACCAGACCCTTTATCCGAGCACGCAACCTGGCATGCCACAGGAAAAGAGGGGGGACGAAGGGGGAAACCTGCGTTACATCAGAGGGGGCGGGGTTACCCGCATGTCTCTGGGGAAGCCCGAGTTCTGCATATTATGCTCACACAGGGATGGCAATAGTAGATCAGCCATTTAGTCCTTTCATCAGGGATCCCTTAAGCCCCATACACACGGTCGGACTTTTTCATGGATTCTGTCCGATCGGACAATGTTGTTGAAAAATCAGACCGTGTGTATGCACCATCGGACAGTGTACGTCGGTTTGTCCGACGGACAAAGTCTTATCTCCTGCTGGAAAGATTTGCCGTCAACACGGTCCGATCACACCAAATTCGATCGTGTGTACGGTTGTCCGACGGACAAAGTGCTACGCATGCTCAGAAGAAATTCTGTGACGGAAGCGCTCGGTCAGGTAAAACTACCTTTCCTAATCGACACAGCACATTCGTCACGCTGCAATGTTAAAATGTCTTTAATGCAGCGCATTCTCTTTTTCTTTACAATGCAACAAGAATGACATGTTTTAGCTGCTCCTATTCACCCGCACTTCTCACAAACTTACTTCTTTATTACTTTTCAGCATTTATACACTACATGTTTATTTTTACTCAGATCGTAAAAGAATCTTTGTTATATTTTTAGCATCATTTGTCTATTTTTTTTTTTTTTTGGGAATACATATTTGAAGGTTTTTTTTTGTTTTTTTTTGGAGGGGGGTTGTGTGTCTCAACTTAGCAAAACCACATTATTAACATTTGTATTTCTTGCTTAAATTTACTAGGAGTTTGTTGGTTGTTGGTGCCCCTTGTTAATTCTACTTTAGGATTAGTGAAATGTACCTGCCTACTCACAAATAATCTGTCATTGTAGAAAAGTAAAACACATAGTCAATGATTATTTCAAATCAAAAAGACCTTTATTTAGGTGTCAGCAACAAACCAAAGAGGAACGCAGCCATGGTGAAACTTGGGGAATTTGCAAAGCCTTGGCCCCCCACGGCAACCATCATTTTTCAAGCGTAGAAAATTGGGGGCCTGAGGAGTACGGATATTAAGGGGAGTGCAATCTGGTCCTGAAGTCCAAAGTATCCGTAACTGCAGCAGATGCCATCTAGGTCCCCAGGATCTGGTACTACAAGAGGCTCCATCTTCTCTCAGACCAGACTGATTCCAGGTCGTCACTCTCAGGTCTTCCTTCCACGCTTCCTTGCACGCTGTGGCTGTGTGCTGGTGGGGTGGCAGAAGGAGGAGGAGGAGGAGGAGGAGGAGGAGGCGGAGCATGGTAGCTATGGCAAACATGTGTGACTGGGGTCATCTCCCCAGCCCTACCCTTATTTAGGACATGGAGGATGAGCCCCTCACACATGTTGCGTTGCCTCACCTCCATACCCATCATTTTTGTGACAACCACCGAGCCAAAGGTCTCCTCGTCGGCGGGTGTGGCATGTAGGGAGGCTGAAGTCTCTCTGATCATGCGGAGCGCTGACTCTGCCGCATAACCCCCCCTTCTCGCCCTTTTGTAGGGAAGGCGGAGGAGAGGGATTTGTGAGTCAGTCAGGCTGCGAGGCCTAGCCCCCTCTTGGCTGCCACTACCCACCTGGTGGCTGCCACTAACCCCTGCCTCCTCCTGACTGCCACCTTCCACAGCCACCTCCTGGCTGAGGTCTTCCTGTGTATGAAAAAGGGACATAGTTTCAGTTATTTGTTCATCAAACACACACAATTCTCATCTTGTGACTGTTGCAAAATGTTTACAATTAGAAAACCATACAATTCTCAGCCCTGCAGTTTAGATTGTGGCCCCAACTGTCTCCAACACTACTGTCAGTTGATATGTCAAACACGTTAGGAACTAAGCAATTGGGTATCCTGAATTAAGTGAACATCATTCATTATTCACATAAATGGTAACCAAACTACTATACCTGGAACAAGCTGGGCTCCTCCACCTCTTCCAGACTGGAAGGCCCAGGTTGGTCCTCGGAAGCCTCATCAGGGGTGGCCTGCGCGCAAGGAAGCGTGGAAGGAGGAGTCGAGAGTGGCTCCGTGACATCAGTCTGGTCTTTGAGAAAATGTAGACTCTGATAGTACCAGAGCTTGGGGACATAGACCTCATCTGCTGCAGTTGCAGTTTCTTCCGACTTCACAACCTTCTTGCGCTCCCTGATATACGCACTCCTCAGGCTGCCAATTTTCTTTCTTATAGCATCAACAGTTGCCGTGGGGAACCTTGGCTTGACAAATTCCACAAGTTCCTCCAGGGCTGCGTGCCTCTTTGGTTTGTTGCTATAATGGGGGTGTTTACCCTGCCATAAAATGGGAAATTCCCTGTATTTGGCAATGAAGAGGGGGAGAAAACTCATGTCGTTGAATCCCTTCATAATCTCTGCAAGACACAACACCACACAAAACACTATAAATTATGTCTGGCTAAACTCTCCTAATCTTTTCCATAAAGAGGCCTCAAGTTCGAATCAGTCTAGGCTAGTTATGTACCAACGTCCAATTGTACCTTCGTTTGTAGCGATCGTCTCGTGCGTGAGTTTTCTCTCCCCTCGTCTCCCAGATCGTGGCTACGACACAGGCGTGTGACGTTTTATATACAGTGCGCATGCGTCAAACTCCGCCCGCCCCTGACGATCTTTCTCGTCTATTCCCCACCCCTTCTCTTTACGGCGCAGTGGGGAGAGCACATGGCGGGGACACAGCAGGTGCGCCACAAATATCCCACCAACGAGGAGGACGAGGAAAGTCCGGAGGCAGAAACGTCCCGATCCCGGAGCCTGAAATTCAAGGCCTCCAATATGTCATTTGGAGAAATGTTGGAGATGGTGGACATATTAAAGAGGAGCGACTATGATGGGAAGTATGGGCCTTACCTCAACCCCAATGTCCGCAAGGCCAAGATCATGTCTAAAGTTGTGAGAAGGCTGTACAATCAGTTTGGGGTACAACGATCCAAGGAGCAACTGAGGAAACGCTGGTCAGACCTGAAACTGAGGGAGGCCGATCAGTACAGAAAGATCAAGCGAATTCTTCAAAAAAGTAAGTAGTTGTGTTTTGTGTTTTATTTCTTGCTTGCATACTGCTCCATGTGGTTTGATTTTTACAAAGTTGTACATTCCAAAATGGCCACTTTCATGTTCGTCTGTGCATTCGATCGTACTCAGCCTCGATCTTTCTGCCACTGTCATGGTCGTGTGTGTGTCCATTCGATCGTACGCAACGATCGGCCACTTATAATACGATGTTTGGTGTTTGATTTGTGGAAAGGAAGTTTGTTCTCACTAGAAATGTCATCAAGAATGTAAAGCCAATTTATTCAATGTAAAGGAGAGGTCACCCAGTAGCTGGTTCCCCATCTGGACTCTAGAGCACTAGTGCTGGGACACCCAAACCACCTTTTTATTAGGCTTTTCCACACATGTGCTCCAGTGGATACTAGAGGGGGGTCTCCATCACACAAACTTCTACCAAAAAGCTAGTCAGTTTAGCACCTTTACAAAGTGACTACATTCATGTAGTTGGCATTTGTAACTGGCCAAACAAAAATTGTGTCCGTCACTTTCAAGCAATGTTTGTCATTTCCTATTTCTGCCCTCAATAGATTGTGTTGCTAAATCTTCCTTTTGTACATTCTCATAGGGGAGCGAAAACTTGGCCCGTCTGAGGAAACCCCAAAACCAACACCTCCCAAAAAAGGTGAAACAGCAGAAGCAGAGGAGGAGGAGGAGGAAGGAGAGATCATCGAACTTGGAGAAATTGTCACCACAACAGGTGAGTGTGGGAGAACACAGCTAAGCTACTGGTAAGCTAATCAATGTATGCCTGCCTCATTTCCAACACCCGATTTTTTTTTTGTTTGTGGTTTTTAGGTGACGTGGATGTTGTGGAAGAAAAATCGCACTTTACCACAGAGAGTGCCCACGTACTCATCGGGGAGATAATGGTCTGCAATAGAGATCTCGATTACATAAAGCAAAACATCAATGATGTTCAACAAAAATTGAAGAACATCATTGATGTTTTAGGAAAAATATGAAAACGCACCAAGTAATTAACACACATTTGTAACTTAAGAACTGTGTGAAATTTGGAACATGCACACATTGTGTCCACATGTGCTAGCTCCCATCATGGTGGATGAATGCCCTCGTTTTTTTGGGGGTGCAACCACTTTACGAACTACGAAAGTGGTTGTGGTGAAGGGGTTGCACCCCCAAAAAACGTCCATTCATCCCCATGATGGAAAATGGCACTTTTGAAGCTTCTAGGCATGTGTTTTACCATCTAATGACCATTTTCAGACCCAAATTGTGTGCATGTTCTAAATTTCCACTTTCCAGGGGTGACCCCCCCATGTGATGAAGGCAAGATCAAACACACTTTGAACATATAGTCATGTCTGATCTTGTCTTCACTTTACAAAGCTGAACTTTCCAAGTTCCTAGGTTCTGTTTTGCTCCATGCCTGGTTTTACCAATTGCGGAATGTCTCTAAACAATGCTGTAAATAACCAAGATGTTGTCAGTTTGGGCGTGAAGATTGTAAACGCACTTGTGAATGTTTTCAAAGTAAACTTTTTTATTTTTCTAAATGTGTGGCTTCCTTATTTCAAAAACACAATGCATTATGTATGTCAAATGGAAAGGATATGGTGGCCAATTGGTGTTATTTACTAAAGGCAAGTCCACTTTGCACTGCAAGTTTCTTTTCCAGGGCACTTTTTCACTGCACTTGTAGAGCATAGTGGATTTGACTTATGTAAATGACACCCACAGTGCTTTGTACGAAAACACGGAGCACAGCATTTTGGAGAATACACACATGTCTGACCTGGTGAAGAAAAGGAGTATTTTGGGTGTCAGTTAGGCAGTACAAACCTTATCTAGACCAAAGATTAGGTATCAAACACACAACATGAGACTAATCTTTTTGGGAAGAAGAGACTGTTACCTCCTTTTGCCCAGAAAGTGCATTCCCACTGTCGAAGGCAAAGGGAAAAAATTTCAAGGTAAAATAAGCAAAAAAGAATAATGAAATGACAAGAAATCATAGGTTGGTTGAAATATCAGATTTATTAAAAAATGCCTCTCACACATCGTCAGGCAGAGCAATGGCCCCCCTACCCACAAAGTACTCCATATATTGCTCGCGGACCGCGCGGGCATTTAGAGGGGGCAAGCCTGGACGTGCAACTTGAAGGGCTGTGAGGTCCGCATTTGGAGGGCCCTCCACATCTGGGCCAACGGGCACCACATAGTTCCTGTTATGTCTTTTGAGGAAGTTGTGCAATATGCAACAGGCAAGAACTATGTGGTTCAGTTTGTATTCCGCCAAGTTAATTGCCGTCAAGAACAGGCGGAAGCGGCTGGCCAGGATGCCAAAAGTGTTCTCCACCACTCTTCTGGCTCTGGACAGCCTGTAGTTGAAGACCCTCTGTTCTGGGGTGAGGGTCCTCATCGGGAACGGCCTCATCACATGGGGAGTCAACGCAAACGCTTCATCTGCGACAAAGACGAAGGGGAGTCCTTCAGCATTCTCCTCTGGAGGTGGCAAGCACAGACTGCCACTTTGGAGACGCCAGTAGAACTCCGTGTGCGTAATGGCACCACCATCCGAGATCCGGCCGTTCATCCCCACGTCCACATACATAAATTCATATGTTGCAGACACCACTGCCAACATCACTACACTATTAAACCCTTTATAATTATAATAGTGGGACCCCGAGTTGGGCGGTGGGACGATGCGGACGTGTTTCCCATCAATTGCCCCTCCGCAGTTAGGAAAGTCCCAACGGCTGGCAAAGTGGGAGGCCACAGTCTGCCATTCCTGTGGCGATGAAGGGAACTGTGGAGTGAAACAAGAAAAAAAAATTAGTCACTTTGCACATAAACATTGCAAGCAGATTAGACAATCAACATCTTGGAACAAGAGCATTGTATAAAATTGGAGGCTGGAAAGTATTTGCACAGAAAAGTAGAGGCTCCCCTTCACAGATTACTCACCCCCCATCAATCCCCCCACTTCTGATGGGCCTTTGACAATAACTAGGGTTTTGGGGGGGGGGGGGGGGGTGGACAGGTAACCCTCTGCACTTCATTGATTGGCAAATGGCTCAATAATGTGTGCTAGTTTGGCCAGACCCTCTGTACTTAACACTATTGGCAGCCCCCAGGAAAGCTAAACTAACATTTCAACCCCCCCCCCCCCCCCCCCCAAAAAAAGGAAAGCACATTGTGACATTCTGAAATTACCAAGCAAGCTAATAGGAGGGAAAGAACACAAAAAAATAGGAAATGGAAAGTATGGAGGCAGCACCTTGCACTACATGCTTTGCAGAATTCATCCCTAAAGATGCCCACTAAAAAGAGGTAGGTATATAGTGTGTATTGACCTTGGGAAAGCCAGCAGATAGAGGATTGGTACCATCTGACAGAGCAGTTGGGGGAGGGGGTTCCTAATGAGTTTGCCCCCCCCACCCCCAAAAACAATAAAAAAAAGGGGCTCTACATGAAGTAAACCACACAGCAAACATTTGTGCATATTTTAGGGGGTGTTTGGGGGCAAAAAATACTATGCAGCAGACAAAATACATTGCTTAGGTGACTAGGCCATAGGTGTCTATTGGGGCAGAAGAGCATGCTGGGGAGGTAAGTGAAGGGAAAAATGCATGAAGGAGAAAAGGGGCACAGCATATTAGAGCATATTGCAATCATGGTAATTAGGGAAGGAGGTCAAAAATAGAAGACATTAGCAAAAAGAACATACATAGAAGGGAATAGTAAAGTAGAAATGTTACCTTAATATAGTCCTCCTGCAGGACCTGGATGATGGCAGAACAGGTCTCTGGAATAATGAGTCCCAGGGCCTGGGGAGAGATACCTGAAGAGAACTTCAAATCCTGAAGACTTCTCCCTGTCGCCAAGTACCTCAACGTGGCAACAAGCCTCTGCTCCGGAGTAATGGCTTGTCTCATGCAGGTATCCTGCCGGCTGATAAAGGGGGTCAGCAAAGCCAAAAGACGGTGAAAATCGGGGTCCGTCATCCTGAGAAAGTTCCTGAAATCATCAGGATTATTCTCCTGGATCTCACGAAGCAAAGGCATGTGCGAGAATTGGTCACGCTGAAGCAACCAATTCTTGGTCCACATACTCCTCGTCACTCTGTTCATGGACGGGTCTTGGCTCAAAGCTAGAAGCCCGACACCAATTCCGCGTACAGCACGAACTCGGCGACGAGTACGCACGGGAAACATCGCTCACAAGGTCACAAAAGGTCGGCTGGTCAGAACGGACAAACAGAAAGCACCGATAAACAGCAAGGCCTGAAAGAACGAAATGAATACCAGAAACGAGCAGACAATAAGCAGTGCAAATCAAAGCGTCCTATATCAAGATATAGGCCGCAATGACCAACAAATGCGAACTGACTACACGCACTAATAAACAGATACGCACGACAAGCACAAACTGAAGAGCAGTAACGATCTGAGTCAGAAAACTGAGAAGCGCGAATCTTAAGTCACCAAACTTCGACTAAATCTCGAAAAACACGGGATCAGCAGAAGGAGCCCAACGGGTGCCTGACGTGGTGCTGAACTTCCCTTTTCTAATCTCGTGGACGACGACTTACGTCACAACGTTCTTGCAGACCGAATATTCCGACAACGTAGTCCGACCGTGTGTACGCAACACCAACATCGGACAAAGTACGACGGACAGGATCCGACCGACCTGGTCCGCGGATTGTCCGACCGTGTGTATGGGGCTTTAGGGTGGTCACCCAATTGAGGTTTTTCTCTTTCATACACCAAATTCTGAGTCTAAGACGAATCCCACATCACAAACCTGGGAGGCCGCCACTGGAGGAGAACCAAATGAGGTAGGCCAAGGCGGAATATTTGGAGGAATAGCCAAATCACTGAAGATGATCAAGTCAGTTTTTCCACCATTGAGTTTCAAAAAATTGGTGGATATCCATATGTTGACGGCCTCCAGACAGTTGACAAGGGTGGCATCAGCCGGCTGGTTCCTAGGAATCCTCACTAAACCTGTGTGTCATCTGCATATACATGGTACTGAACGGCGTAGGACTTTAGGAGGTCGGTAAGAAGCCTCATATAGATGTTAAACAGCAGAGGAGACAGGGCAGAACATTATGGCACTCTGCAGTCCAAGGCAGTGTTCTTAGAGTAAAAGGAGCCAGTCTTGACTCCCTGAACTCTGCCCTCTAAAAAAAAAGGCCACCCATGCCAAAGCTGTGCCCAAAACTGATCTCATCCGCTCCAGTAAAATTGTATGGTTTATGGTATAAAACGCGATCGATAGATCCACTTACATGGTGAAAAGAATCCCTAGCTCCCCAGAGCAGTGGCATCCCTAGGGTTGGTGTCACCTGGTGCAGTAAAACATGGTGTCACCCCCCACAATAATCTTTTTCCCATATAACACAGCATATTATGGTGATAGTAGTGATGTTAACTATCAAGCAACTAGCAAATTTGAATAACAATATCATATGAAAATACTAAACCTTAAAGCGGAACTGAAGTTCCACTGTAAATAACAGAAAGCAGGCAGGCTTTTATTGAAGAAGAAACACTCACAAGAAGAGTATTCATGCTTTGGCTCCACTAAGTAAGGGCTATTTTAAAACTGGCAGCTGGGGGGTGGTAAAAACAGGCTGTGCTGTGGTTTTTCCACCCACCCATGGCTGCCAACCTGAGCTGTAACATAATAGCTGGACAAAGCTGTATACATGCTGAGGCTGGGACACTTCACTTCGCAGCTGTGGCATTTTTAACCTCTTCACGACCGCACTATAGCTGAATGACAGCTACAGAGTGGTCACACATTTTTGGGAGGGCATCTATTGACATCCTCCCATGATCGAGTTTCACATGCGCCCCCTACGGTGCACATTAGTGTTGTAATGTGTTAATGCCAAGTTATGCAGGATATTGTATTATTGACCAGAAATTCAGTTGAGTTGTCAAGCCCAACTGAATTTAAACATATCAAAGGGACAGCTGAAGACCCTTTGATGTGTAAATCTTCTGCAAGTTGTGTGTGTGTGAGGTATGGCCTTTTAACAAAGATGAACATTTCAAAGAAAGTATTTATTGATGGTAATTAGACCTGAGGGGTATTCATGGTAAACATTCAGCAGAACCCCCCCCCCCCCAGTGTCAGACCAGTATTTGAGAAGACATTCAGGCTGTCTTTTCAGTCTAGAAAATATCTCAGAGAAGGGTCTGTGATTATGAAGGCATAGGTCTAGGAGGAATGTTCGTTGTCATGTACTCTGTTGGATTTTTATCATCTGTAAGACTGTTCTGTTTTAGAAGTCAATAAAGTGTGTCTCTCTGGAGAATTGGGTTTGCTGCGCAATAATACTTATTAATAACTACATACCATCTACGAAGGACATATTAGATCACTACAATTAGTAGGGATCTGTGATTTTTGTGTCCTTCAATCACAGCTGATCACAGATCAAGGTAAAGAGCCAATCAAAGCAGCTCTTTACCATGTGATCAGCTGTGTCCAATCACAGCTGATCACAGTGTAAACATGATTTGCCTGTTATCGGCTGACAGCGTGTGAGAGGAGAGCCAATAACCGGCAGATCCACACAGGGCACATCTACACTAATTATCAGTACAGCCCCAACAGTGCCAATCAGTGCCTATCAGGGCTGCCTGTGAGTTCCTATCAGTGATGCTTATCAGTACCCATCAGTGTCACTTATCAGTGCCACCTAACACTGCCCATCAGTGTAGCATCACCAGTGCCTCCTCATCAGTTCTGCCTCATCAGTGTTTATCAGTGCCCAACAGTGCTGCCATACGGTGCCCATCAATCAATCAGTGCCGCCTATCAGTACCCATCAGTCGCCTCTCATTGCCTATCAGTGCCGCATATCAGTGGTTCATATCAGTGCTGCCTATCAGTTCATATCAGTGCCACCTATCAGTGCCGCATATCAGTGCAGTCTCACCAGTGCCTATTAGTGCCTTCTCTTCAGTGCTGCCTCATCAGTGTCCACCAATGCTGCCAGTATCCAACAGTGTTGCCAATCAGTGCCTATCAGTAAAACCTATCAGTGCTGCATATTAGTGGCCATCAGTGCTGCATATTAGTGCCCATCAGTGCCTCCTCATCAGTGCCCATCAGTGCCCATCAATGCAGCCTCATCAGTGCCCATCAGTGCAGCTCAACTTGTTAAAACTCACGCCTCTCTAATTGCAAGGACAAAATCACGGGTGACATGTAACCAGTAGGTCCCGCCCACCTTCAGTAGCGGGTCCCACCCATCTTCACCAGCAAGTCCTGAAGACCTCCAACAGTGGGCCTGTCCACCTCTAGTGAGTCCCATCAAGCTCAAGCAGTGTGTCCCGCCCACCTGCACCAGTGGATCATGGACACCTTCACATCTTGTTTCTCCCCTCTCAGGGAAGAAGGGGTTTGTGGTGTTGTCCTGCCCAATCTCTTTAGTCCACATTAGACAGCTGCTGGAGGGAGGAGAGAGTAGAATGCTCTCCTCCAGCGTCTGTTCTGGCCACTGCTATGCAATATGCTAATCTCTCTCTAGCTGAATGACAGGGGTGATGGCAGCAGCATAAATCCTGTCATTCAGGCACTGACAAGCTCTCAGTGCACCAAGTTAGTGGCGGCCACAAAAACTTCTGGCCTGTTAAAGGACCATCTGGAAGCTTGAGTATCTAATGAGGCACCACTACATCACCAGCCTGAGGACATTTGGCGGTCAAGCTATGTGTGTCATTTTCCCTGGTGAGAGGAAGCCAGTAGGATAGTGCTGTTATCACACACAACCTTACTTTACTGAATATGGAATAGGGTAAGCCAACTCTCAGCCGGGTCCTGGCCTACTCTGGCTTATTTACCCCAATCATACTAGCTGCAAAAAAAGCATAGTAATATTTACCCTAGGATATTGCAAATGCTCTGAAGTGCTTTTAAAAGACTACTGGTTCCAAGGAGCCAGAGGAAGAGGCCAGTGAGGAGGAGGGACTATGCTATCAACAATATAAAAGACACAGGGCAGCACCACTAACTTCAGCATATATCCCCATCCGGCATCTTCCCCAGCTGCCAGATGATTGGTCCAATGTGCTATGAAGGATTTGTAGCATCCCTACCCATGCTTGCTTGAACACATGTTCTTAGTTATGTGTACTCTGCCACTGACAGCATGGTTGACACAGACACATTCCGTATGCTCATGGAGGGCAGGGATTGCCTACTAGGCAAAATAATGGACCCAGTGCTGTCTTACTTATCCTAAATATCTGCAACAAGGGATGCTTGTGCATGACCAAGATCATTCTCATGCAGAAAGTTAGTTATTAATTCTACTATCTTGAAATGGACAGTTCGCAGGGCTATGGCAGGATAAGCAGCAGAAGTAGGAAGAAAAGGAAAAATTAGCAGCACTTATGGACAACTGTCTGCTCTGCAGCTGAGAGGAGAAAAATTATGAAGGCTTTGTTAGCCATTCCACTATCTCCTTTGTGGCTGTATAGCATGGCCACTCTGAGGTGGAAAAGGCAAACAGACCCTGCTTAGGATGGTGTGGTTGACCACCACTTTGTCACCAGAACCTGCTGCTCCCCTAATACCACTGAATACAGAACTTTTGTCTATCCCCCTTGGCCTGCCTGATGTTTTTTTTTTTTTTTTAATATAAGGTATTGCCTATGCAGCACACCTCCTATGGAGCTGCAAGCAAACTGGGACCCCCATCCTGCACAGTTAGGCACACCAACTTTTCACAGGCACTCTTGAGTCAGAGAACAGTCCATGACTTTGTTTTTGTTATTTATTGAGGGATAATAACTTGGACAGGTATGGGAGGTTATGTGATATGCATTTGACTTCAACAACAACTTCAGGGACAAATGCTTTCTATATACAGTCTGTATATACAGCTCTTCTTCACTCCAGCACACACTTGCTTGCACAACATAACTGGAACACTGTGTTTACCTGACAGTCACAGGCAGATAAGGCAATGGCCCGTTACAGGCAGGGACCTGAGGCCCCTTAGGTGTGTAGTAAAATTTCAGTATCCAGCTTGCATCACCCCTATGGTTATTGATCCTAGCACCAACTCTTCAGGCACTGCCAACCCACCTGACTGCAGCTGCCCCTTTCACTAGCCCTCTAGGCTAACTTCTCCCTACAGTCCTCCAGACTGACACTCACTAGTGTTGTGGAAATGTTATTATATGGACTCATGTGGACATTTTATTCTAGGATGTGCGTTTTATAGATTGTCATCTGTTTCCCTGTGTCCTGTTAATCGAGGAGCACTCTAGCAGAGCACACTTGGGTTGACCAGCAGTAAAATCGTCAGTATGAAAACCTTCTCATGGGCTTGGAGACGTGTTCTCTGTGTGTATGGGCGTTTGCCGGTTTGTAAGTATCAAGTGCAATGCTCTGGGCTTTTGGCCTTCAAGTGGCTATGCACATTAGATAAGCAAAGTCCACATAACGAGACAGACATATTAAATCTCTGTTGTGGCTACGCTATCCCTTTTGGATACATATCTGCTTTTATAAGAGAAGGTTGATATCAGCCTTGTTGGTATACTCGTACCGTATATTGACAACAGCAGTAGCAACGTTCCTGCAGATCTTCTCAAGCCTGTAAGAACAAGTAGAATGATCATACTAGATACTGGTTATTCTGAGCAGTATTGAATGGGCTTCATGCTGACCAAGATGGTGGATGTGCATGCATGTGGCATGGACGGAGGGCAGTGTAAATGCCTCAAGTGGATGAGACATGTGCACTTCTCCCCCTCACTCCTGTGGTTGCCCTCCCCTTTACTGTTGTCATTTCCTGTGTTGTCATTTCCTGTGATGTCATTTCGCATGGAGGAAGCGATTGGCTGTTGGGGCCATGACTTCCTGTTTGTCATTTCTTTTGTTGCCCATGAATAAAAACGAAGTGCCTGTGCTCAGGAGGGGCAGTTGAGCTGTGGAGCTAAGGATGTGAGGACGGTGACTATGTCTGTTTACTTTGGGAAATAGGGTCGTACTAAGATACATTATACCAAAAGGCTGAAAGGGCGCTTATTAGCACAGGAGACATGGATTACGCATAACGTATAGTGGAATATCCACGTCACTAGCCCAACTGACTGACTCTCAGGAGATCGATTTCCCAGACATGCTGACCTACTCCTACTATCCTCTCTCCTTGCTCCCATGCCTCCAGGAAGGGTTTCCCCTATGTGTTTTGGTAGGAATCTTCCAGCACCCAAGCCACAGGCCTAAGCCACCCCCCCCCCCCGACAGCCTCCTCAGCTCTCCATCTTGCACCCGACTGCCCCTCCTGGCATGGCGTATGGATATTTATGAGGTGGCCTGCCTCCTGCCAGCCCTTTACTGGGGATTGACTGAGCATACATATTCCAAACAGCCCCTCCTAACCTATGCCCACTATGTCTAGAACATTCTCCAATGTCCCATAGAACAGGGGGAGGTACCAGCAAAACTGTTAAGATGAGTCACGCAGCCCTGAACTAAAGGAACCCTGACCAAGATTACCAGTTAAGGCTTAGTCCTGAGCTAACTATGTTTTGCCTGTCCTAACAGACCTACACTAATAAACCTAAATAAACTCTAGCACACTTCTAGAGGGTGCTGCACTTAAATGTAATATCAACTATGACAATAGTGGGGAGAAATGTGTTTTGCTTTGGTACATAATATGTTAACACACCTGTATGCTGTAAACAAAGGACAGCTTTACCTGTTTCAGCAACAGGTGTTTATTGTGGGCCTCAAAATATAAAAAAAGCCCTAGCAAAATAAAATAAAATATACTCAAAATAATTTGCAGCTCACCAAACTGCAACCTATATTGATTTTTCCCAATACAGCATCTATATTACTGTATTTAGCACAATATAGCATGCTGTATTACTGTATAGCAACTAATTCTCGCTATACACAGACTGTCAGATCTCACTACTACAACACACACTGTAAAAATGGCTGCTGGGTACCCACCCTTTTATAGTGAAGGGCTTTGCACATAACAAAGCTCCCATTAAAGGCCCTTCTAAAGCCCCATACACACGCTCGGACAATCCGCGGACCAGGTCAGTCGGACTTTGTCCGACGTACTTTGTCCGATGTTGGCGTTGCGTACACACGGTCGGACTACGTTGTCGGAATATCCGGTCCGGAAGAACGTCGTGACGTAAGTCGTGGTCCACGAGATTCCAAAAGGGAAGTTCAGCACCACGTCAGGCACCCGTTGGGCTCCTTCTGCTGATCCCGTGTTTATCGAGAGTTAGTGGAAGTTTGGTGACTTAAGATTCGCGCTTCTCAGTTTTCTGACTCAGATCGTTACTGCTCTTCAGTTTGTGCTTGTCGTGCGTATCTGTTTATTAGTGCGTGTAGTCAGTTCGCATTTGTTGGTCATTGCGGCCTATATCTTGATATAGGACGCTTTGATTTGCACTGCTTATTGTCTGCTCGTTGCTGGTATTCACTTCGTTCTTTCAGGCCTTGCTGTTTATCGGTGCTTTCTGTTTGTCCGTTCTGACCAGCCGACCTTTTGTGACCTTCTGAGCGATGTTTCCCGTGCGTACTCGTCGCCGAGTTCGTGCTGTACGCGGAATTGGTGTCGGGCTTTTAGCTTTGACCCAAGACCCGTCCATGAACAGAGTGACGAGGAGTATGTGGACCAAGAATTGGTTGCTTCAGCGTGACCAGTTCTCGCACATGCCTTTGCTTCGTGAGATCCGGGAGAATAATCCTGATGATTTCAGGAACTTTCTCAGGATGACGGACCCCGATTTTCACCGTCTTTTGGCTTTGCTGACCCCCTTTATCAGCCGGCAGGATACCTGCATGAGACAAGCCATTACTCCGGAGCAGAGGCTTGTTGCCACGTTGAGGTACTTGGCGACAGGGAGAAGTCTTCAGGATTTGAAGTTCTCTTCAGGTATCTCTCCCCAGGCCCTGGGAATCATTATTCCAGAGACCTGTTCTGCCATCATTCAGGTCCTGCAGGAGGACTATATTAAGGTAACATTTATACTTTACTATTCCCTTCTATGTATGCTCTGTTTGCTAATGACTTGTATTTTTGACCTCCTTCCCTAATTACCATGATTGCAATATGTTCTAATATGCTGTGCCCCTTTTCTCCTTCATGCATTTTTCCCTTCACTTACCTCACCAGCATGCTCTTCTGCCCCAATAGACACCTATGGCCTAGTCACTTAAGCAATGTCTTTTGTCTGCTGCATAGTATTGTTTGCCCCAAAACACCCCCTAAAATATGCACAAATGTTTGCTGTGTGGTTTACTTCATGTAGAGCCCCCCTTTTTTTGTTCTTTTGGTGGGGGGGGGGGGGGGGGCAAACTCATTAGGAACCCCCTCCCCCAACTGCTCTGTCAGATGGTACCAATCCTTTATCTGCTGGCTTTCCAAGGTCCATACACACTATATACCTACCTCTTTATAGTGCGCATCTTTAGGGATGAATTCAGCAAAGCATGTAGTGCAAGGGACTGCCTCCATACATTCCATTTCCTATTTTTTTGTCTTCTTTCCCTCCTATTAGCTTGCTTGGTAATTTAATAATGTCACACTGTGCCTGCCTTTTTTGGGGGGGGGGGGGGGGGGTTGAAATGTTATTTGATCTTTCCTGTGGCCTGCCAATAGTGTTAAGTACAGAGGGTCTGGCCAAACTAGCCCACATTATTGAGCCATTTGCCAATCAATGAAGTGCAGAGGGTTAGCTGTCCACCACCCCCCCCCCCCCCCCCCCCTCTCCCACCCACCCCCCCCCCCCCCCCCCTCCCCAAAACCCCTAGTTATTGCCAATGGCCCATCAGAAGTGGGGGGATTGATGGGGGGGGTGAGTAATCTGTGAAGGGGAGCCTCTACTTTTCTGTGCAAATACTTTCCAGCCTCCAATTTTAGACAATGCTCTTGTTCCAAGATGTTGATTGTCTAATCTGCTTGCAATGTTTAGGTGCAAAGTGACTAATTTTTTTTTCTTGTTTCACTCCACAGTTCCCTTCCACGCCACAGGAATGGCAGACTGTGGCCTCCCACTTTGCCAGCCGTTGGGACTTTCCTAACTGCGGAGGGGCAATTGATGGGAAACACGTCCGCATCGTCCCACCGCCCAACTCGGGGTCCTACTATTATAATTATAAAGGGTTTAATAGTGTAGTGATGTTGGCGGTGGTGTCGGCAACATACGAGTTTATGTATGTGGACGTGGGGATGAACGGCCGGATATCGGATGGTGGGGCCATTACGCACACGGAGTTCTACTGGCGTCTCCAAAGTGGCAGTCTGTGCTTGCCACCTCCAGAGGAGAATGCCGAAGGACTCCCCTTCGTCTTTGTCGCAGATGAAGCGTTTGCGTTGACTCCCCATGTGATGAGGCCGTTCCCGATGAGGACCCTCACCCCGGACCAGAGGGTCTTCAACTACAGGCTGTCCAGAGCCAGAAGAGTTGTGGAGAACGCTTTTGGCATCCTGGCCAGCCGCTTCCGCCTGTTCCTGACGGCATTTAACTTGGCGGAATACAAACTGAACCACATAGTTCTTGCCTGTTGCATATTGCACAACTTCCTCAAAAGACATAACAGGAACTATGTGGTGCCCGTTGGCCAGATGTGGAGGGCCCTCCAAATGCCGAACTCACAGCCCTTCGAGTGGCACGTCCAGGCTTGCCCCCTCTAAATGCCCGTGTGGTCCGGGACCAATATATGCAGTACTTTGTGGGTAGGGGGGCCATTGCTCTGCCTGACGATGTGTGAGAGGCATTTTTTAATAAATCTGATATTTTAACCAACCTATGATTTCATGTCATTTCAGTCTTCTTTTTAGCTTATTTTACTTTGACATTTTTTCCCTTTGCCTTCGACAGTGGGAATGCACTTTCTGGGCAAAAGGAGGTAACAGTCTCTTCTTCCCAAAAAGATTATTCTCATGTTGTGTGTTTGCTACCTAATCTTTGGTCTAGAGAAGGTTTGTACTGCATAACTGACACCCAAAATACTCCTTTTCATCACCAGGTCTGACATGTGTGTATTCTCCAAAATGCTGTGCTCCGTGTTTTCGTACAAAGCACTGTGGGTGTCATTTACATAAGTCAAATCCGCTATGCTCTACAAGTGCATTGAAAAAGTTCCCCGGGAAAGAAAATTGGAGTGCAAAGTGGATTTGCCTTTAGTAAATAACACCCATTGCCCCCCATATCCTTTTCTTTTTACATACATAATGCATTGTGTTTTTTAAATAAGGAAGCCACACATTTAGAAAAATAAAAGTTTACTAGGAAAACATTCCAAGTGCGTTTACAATCTTCACGCCAAAACTGACAACATCTTGGTTATTTACAACATTGTTTACAAACATTCCGCAATTGGTAAAACCAGGCATGGAGCAAAACAGAACCTAGGAACTTGGAAAGTTCAACTTTGTAAAGTGAAGACAAGATCAGACATGACTATATGTTCAAAGTGTGTTTGATCTTGCCTTCATCACATGGGGGGGTCACCCCCGAAAAGTGGAAATTTGGAACATGCACACAATTTGGGACTGAAAATGGTCATTAGATGGTAAAACACATGCCTAGAAGCTTCAAAAGTGCCATTTTCCATCATGGGGATGAATAGACGTTTTTTGGGGGTGCAACCCCTTCACCACAACCACTTTCGTAGTTCGTAAAGTGTTTGCACCCCCAAAAAAACGTTGCCATTCATCCACCATGGTGGGAGCTAGCACATGTGGACACAATGTGTGCATGTTCCAAATTTCAGACAGTTTTTAAGTTGCAAATGTGTTCTGAAGCTGGCACAAATGTGTGTTAATTACTTGGTGCGTTTTCATATTTTTCCTAAAATATCAATGATGTTCTTCAATTTTTGTTGAACATCATTGATGTTTTGCTTTATGTAATCTAGATCTCTATTGCAGACCATTATCTCTCCGATGAGTACGTGGGCACTCTCTGTGGTAAAGTGCGATTTTTCTTCCACAACATCCACGTCACCTAAAAACCACAAACAAACAAAAATGGGGTGTTGGAAATGAGGCAGCCATACATGGATTAGCTTACCAGTAGCTGTGTTCTCCCACACTCACCTGTTGTGGTGACAATTTCTCCAAGTTCGATGATCTCTCCTTCCTCCTCCTCCTCCTCCTCTGCTTCTGCTCTTTCCCCTTTTTTGGTAGGTGTTGGTTTGGGGGTTTCCTCAGACGGCCCAAGTTTTCGCTGACAGGCAACGTTCTGCCGAAAGAAGGAAAAATGCCATCACTGGCATCACCCACTAGTTCACTTGTCACCCACCGAATGACAAGTCTGGGGAAAGACAACTGTTGTATACAAGGTGGTGGGGGTCCCCTGGTGACTTTTCTTTTTCTTTCACAAACTTCTATTTTAAATGTAAGATCTGGTCATTTCTTTTGTCATCTCTATAATAATGGAATTTTTTTCTCAGTTAACAAAGTCTGATGCAACAGAAGTACATTTTGTGATTGTCTGCCAGTATTCTTCCAGGATGTTTGCATGTCATTGCTGCCAAATGAATCCGTATTGAGGTAGCTTTCATATCTTCATGTTCCACCAAGACACCCTTCCTCATCTTTCTCATTAACATTTTGTGTACAGAACATTAATTAAAACAAATACTCTAGGCATTTTTCATTTTATTTGTTTATAATATAAATGTGACGTCTGAAAGACTAATGGGTTTTTTTTGTCAGCAGGTCCGGCTTCCTTTATGGCACACCCTATGAGATGTATACCTGCCAGTTAAAGCAACATAGAGAACTGGTTAACCCCTGCACATGGAGAACATTTTATCATACCCATTACTGTATGACTTGATGTATGGACAAAACCTTAGAGTTTTTTAACCACCTCAATACAGGGCAATACAATGGCCTGCCCAGGCCATTTTTCAGCGCTGTCAAACTTTGAATGACAATTGAGTGGTCATGCTACACTGTAACTATGTGAATTTTTTGTAATTTTCTTCACACAAATAGAGGTTTTTTTTGGTGGTATTTAATCACTATAAAGGAAAAAAGGCTGCGCTGAAAACAAATAAATTAAAAAAAATTTATGCAATAAATACATTCAATTATCCCATCCACTTCATGTTGTGTTGGGAAAAAAATTATCTCTATCTGAAATAATTAGAAATACTTATTCACCCTCTCTTATCCACCACTCTGTGATACATTGAAAATTGTTGGGTGTGACAAACCATAAAAATAATACAATAATTCAAACTCTGGTAGGATGTCATATAGAACAACAGAGATCCAAATCCCAAAGTGTATTTCACAGTGAATTGAGATCTATTAGGGTGTCATAGAGAACAGTAAAGGTCCAAAATTAGAGAAGATGACATTTGCACGGAGAAAACCAGTTCATGCAAGGGAACGTCCACCACAGGATTCAAACTATATTAGTGGTAATTCCCATCTGGGACATCCAACACGCACTGAAAGGATGGTGAGATAGCAGAAACCAGAGATCCTCCACCAAATGGTAAAATTAGCCGCTTACCAGCTGATCTGGTCCCTGTATTAGAGAGACCAGATGGGCGTATGGCATGTACCCCTGCCTAGGTCTTTATCCGGGCTTCTCAGGGACACAATCTTCAGGTTGTTCTAATGGAAACTGATCTTTTATACGGGATCCCTTAGTTTTCACTCAGTAGGGGTTAAATGCCATGCAAAAGAAAGGGACACCATAGCGCAATACAGTTTCACCTTTTAATTTAAAAATCTCTAAAAGATAACAAACTCACATTTTAAAAGAAATAACAGAGCGGCGTGCTGACGTCACCTCCTTCTCCCGTCCATTCCAGGAAGCGACGGGCAGTGAGCAAAGTAAGAGAGCCGGCCGGCTCGACAAGATATAAAACAACCGCTCTGTTATTTCTTTTAAAATGTGAGTTTGTTATCTTTTAGAGATTTTTAAATTAAAAGGTGAAACTGTATTGCGCTATGGTGTCCCTTTCTTTTGCATGGCATTTAACCCCTACTGAGTGAAAACTAAGGGATCCCGTATAAAAGATCAGTTTCCATTAGAACAACCTGAAGATTGTGTCCCTGAGAAGCCCGGATAAAGACCTAGGCAGGGGTACATGCCATACGCCCATCTGGTCTCTCTAATACAGGGACCAGATCAGCTGGTAAGCGGCTAATTTTACCATTTGGTGGAGGATCTCTGGTTTCTGCTATCTCACCATCCTTTCAGTGCGTGTTGGATGTCCCAGATGGGAATTACCACTAATATAGTTTGAATCCTGTGGTGGACGTTCCCTTGCATGAACTGGTTTTCTCCGTGCAAATGTCATCTTCTCTAATTTTGGACCTTTACTGTTCTCTATGACACCCTAATAGATCTCAATTCACTGTGAAATACACTTTGGGATTTGGATCTCTGTTGTTCTATATGACATCCTACCAGAGTTTGAATTATTGTATTATTTTTATGGTTTGTCACACCCAACAATTTTCAATGTATCACAGAGTGGTGGATAAGAGAGGGTGAATAAGTATTTCTAATTATTTCAGATAGAGATAATTTTTTTCCCAACACAACATGAAGTGGATGGGATAATTGAATGTATTTATTGCATAAATTTTTTTTAATTTATTTGTTTTCAGCGCAGCCTTTTTTCCTTTATTCTGTTTTATGTGTGTATCTCACATCAGGTTGCAGCAGAAATTTTTTTATCAATTTATAGCCTATTCATTTATATCACTAATTTTTATAAAATTAGTCACGTATAAGAAAAAAACTTTTTTTGAGACAGCGCTGTTACCCCAAGACATATAGGGTATTTAATCACTGCTGTTTTTTTTTTAGTTTCTGTCAGTAAATTTTGTAAATAAGTAATTTTTCTCCTTCACTGATGTGCGCTGATGAGGTGGCACTGATGGGCACTGATGAAGTGTCACTTATGGGCACTGATTAGGTGGCACTGATGAGGAGGCACTAATATGTCGCACTTATGGGCACTGATAGGTGGCAGTGGTGGGCACTGATAGGTGGCACTGGTGGGCATTAATAGGCGGCATGGATAGGCGGCACTGATGGGCATTGATGGATGGCACTAATGGGCGACACTGATGGGCATTGGGCAGCAGTGATGGGCATTGATGGACAGCACTGATAGGCGGCACTGACTGGCATCACTAATGGGCACTGATTGGTTTCATGTGTGGGCACTTGTGGGCACTGATTGCTGGTACTGGTAGGCACTGATTGCTGGCACTGGTGGGCACTGATTTCTGTCACTTCTGGCGCTATATTGTGATTAGTGCCCTGATTACATGTGTAGATGTCCCCCTGCAAGGAGATGCCGCTGATCGGCTCTCATCACGACACACTTGGTCAGTTCCAGAACAAGAGCCGCACCACCCCTCTGGTGGGTGGGCAGCAAGTGGTTAAAATATACAGTATGTAAACCCAAACACCAAAATCTAATATAAGCTGTAACTTCATGTGATGTCCACATGGAAACCAACACTTTCAGGAGTGTTGAAGTTCTGGGTCCCTCACATTTCTCACTAGTTCCTCACTAGTTCCTCCTGCTTACCCACACATCGTTACAGGATACAGTATAAGTGATGAGGTGGCCTGTGGCTTGGGTGCTGGAAGATTCCTACCAAAACACATAGGGGAAACCCTTCCTGGAGGCATGGGAGCAAGGAGAGAGGATAGTAGGAGTAGGTCAGCATGTCTGGGAGATCGATCTCCTGAGAGTCAGTCAGTTGGGCTAGTGACGTGGATATTTCACTATACGTTATGCGTAATCCATGTCTCCTGTGCTAATAAGCGCCCTTTCAGCCTTTTGGTATAATGTATCTTAGTACGACCCTATTTCCCAAAGTAAACAGACATAGTCACCGTCCTCACATCCTTAGCTCCACAGCTCAACTGCCCCTCCTGAGCACAGGCACTTTGTTTTTATTCATGGGCAACAAAAGAAATGACAAACAGGAAGTCATGGCCCCAACAGCCAATCGCTTCCTCCATGCGAAATGACATCACAGGAAATGACAACACAGGAAATGACAACAGTAAAGGGGAGGGCAACCACAGGAGTGAGGGGGAGAAGTGCACATGTCTCATCCACTTGAGGCATTTACACTGCCCTCCGTCCATGCCACATGCATGCACATCCACCATCTTGGTCAGCATGGAGCCCATTCAATACTGCTCAGAATAACCAGTATCTAGTATGATCATTCTACTTGTTCTTACAGGCTTGAGAAGATCTGCAGGAACATTGCTACTGCTGTTGTCAATATACGGTACGAGTATACCAACAAGGCTGATATCAACCTTCTCTTATAAAAGCAGATATGTATCCAAAAGGGATAGCGTAGCCACAACAGAGATTTAATATGTCTGTCTCGTTATGTGGACTTTGCTTATCTAATGTGCATAGCCACTTGAAGGCCAAAAGCCCAGAGCATTGCACTTGATACTTACAAACCGGCAAACACCCATACACACAGAGAACACGTCTCCAAGCCCATGAGAAGGTTTTCATACTGACGATTTTACTGCTGGTCAACCCAAGTGTGCTCTGCTAGAGTGCTCCTCGATTAAATCGGACACAGGGAAACAGATGACAATCTATAAAACGCACATCCTAGAATAAAATGTCCACATGAGTCCATATAATAACATTTCCACAACACTAGTGAGTGTCAGTCTGGAGGACTGTAGGGAGAAGTTAGCCTAGAGGGCTAGTGAAAGGGGCAGCTGCAGTCAGGTGGGTTGGCAGTGCCTGAAGAGTTGGTGCTAGGATCAATAACCATAGGGGTGATGCAAGCTGGATACTGAAATTTTACTACACACCTAAGGGGCCTCAGGTCCCTGCCTGTAACGGGCCATTGCCTTATCTGCCTGTGACTGTCAGGTAAACACAGTGTTCCAGTTATGTTGTGCAAGCAAGTGTGTGCTGGAGTGAAGAAGAGCTGTATATACAGACTGTATATAGAAAACATTTGTCCCTGAAGTTGTTGTTGAAGTCAAATGCATATCACATAACCTCCCATACCTGTCCAAGTTATTATCCCTCAATAAATAACAAAAACAAAGTCATGGACTGTTCTCTGACTCAAGAGTGCCTGTGAAAAGTTGGTGTGCCTAACTGTGCAGGATGGGGGTCCCAGTTTGCTTGCAGCTCCATAGGAGGTGTGCTGCATAGGCAATACCTTATATTAAAAAAAAAAAAAAACATCAGGCAGGCCAAGGGGGATAGACAAAAGTTCTGTATGCAGTGGTATTAGGGGAGCAGCAGGTTCTGGTGACAACGTGGTGGTCAACCACACCATCCTAAGCAGGGTCTGTTTGCCTTTTCCATCTCAGAGTGGCGATGCTATACAGCCACAAAGGAGATAGTGGAATGGCTAACAAAGCCTTCATAATTTTTCTCCTCTCAGCTGCAGAGCAGACAGTTGTCCATAAGTGCTGCTAATTTTTCCTTTTCTTCCTACTTCTGCTGCTTATCCTGCCATAGCCCTGCGAACTGTCCATTTCAAGATAGTAGAATTAATAACTAACTTTCTGCATGAGAATGATCTTGGTCATGCACAAGCATCCCTTGTTGCAGATATTTAGGATAAGTAAGACAGCACTGGGTCCATTATTTTGCCTAGTAGGCAATCCCTGCCCTCCATGAGCATACGGAATGTGTCTGTGTCAACCATGCTGTCAGTGGCAGAGTACACATAACTAAGAACATGTGTTCAAGCAAGCATGGGTAGGGATGCTACAAATCCTTCATAGCACATTGGACCAATCATCTGGCAGCTGGGGAAGATGCCGGATGGGGATATATGCTGAAGTTAGTGGTGTTGCCCTGTGTCTTTTATATTGTTGATAGCATAGTCCCTCCTCCTCACTGGCCTCTTCCTCTGGCTCCTTGGAACCAGTAGTCTTTTAAAAGCACTTCAGAGCATTTGCAATATCCTAGGGTAAATATTACTATGCTTTTTTTGCAGCTAGTATGATTGGGGTAAATAAGCCAGAGTAGGCCAGGACCCGGCTGAGAGTTGGCTGACCCTATTCCATATTCAGTAAAGTAAGGTTGTGTGTGATAACAGCACTATCCTACTGGCTTCCTCTCACCAGGGAAAATGACACACATAGCTTGACCGCCAAATGTCCTCAGGCTGGTGATGTAGTGGTGCCTCATTAGATACTCAAGCTTCCAGATGGTCCTTTAACAGGCCAGAAGTTTTTGTGGCCGCCACAAACTTGGTGCACTGAGAGCTTGTCAGTGCCTGAATGACAGGATTTATGCTGCTGCCATCACCCCTGTCATTCAGCTAGAGAGAGATTAGCATATTGCATAGCAGTGGCCAGAACAGATGCTGGAGGAGAGCATTCTACTCTCTCCTCCCTCCAGCAGCTGTCTAATGTGGACTAAAGAGATTGGGCAGGACAACACCACAAACCCCTTCTTCCCTGAGAGGGGAGAAACAAGATGTGAAGGTGTCCATGATCCACTGGTGCAGGTGGGCGGGACACACTGCTTGAGCGGACTCACTAGAGGTGGACAGGCCCACTGTTGGAGGTCTTCAGGACTTGCTGGTGAAGATGGGTGGGACCCGCTACTGAAGGTGGGCGGGACCTACTGGTTACATGTCACCCGTGATTTTGGCCTTGCAATTAGAGAGGCGTGAGTTTTAACAAGTTGAGCTGCACTGATGGGCACTGATGAGGCTGCATTGATGGGCACTGATGGGCACTGATGAGGAGGCACTGATGGGCACTAATATGCAGCACTGATGGCCACTAATAAGCAGCACTGATGGGCACTGATAGGTTTTACTGATAGGCACTGATTGGCAACACTGTTGGATACTGGCAGCATTGGTGGACACTGATGAGGCAGCACTGAAGAGAAGGCACTAATAGGCACTGGTGAGACTGCACTGATATGCGGCACTGATAGGTGGCACTGATATGAACTGATAGGCAGCACTGATATGAACCACTGATATGCGGCACTGATAGGCAATGAGAGGCGACTGATGGGTACTGATAGGCGGCACTGATTGATTGATTGATGGGCACCGAATGGCAGCACTGTTGGGCACTGGTAAACACTGATGAGGCAGAACTGATGAGGAGGCACTGGTGATGCTACACTGATGGGCAGTGTTAGGTGGCACTGATAAGTGACACTGATGGGTACTGATAAGCATCACTGATAGGAACTCACAGGCAGCCCTGATAGGCACTGATTGGCACTGTTGGGGCTGTACTGATAATTAGTGTAGATGTGCCCTGTGTGGATCTGCCGGTTATTGGCTCTCCTCTCACACGCTGTCAGCCGATAACAGGCAAATCCTGTTTACACTGTGATCAGCTGTGATTGGACACAGCTGATCACATGCTTTGATTGGCTCTTTACCTTGATCTGTGATCAGCTGTGATTGAAGGACACAAAAATCACAGATCCCTACTAATTGTAGTGATCTAATATGTCCTTCGTAGATGGTATGTAGTTATTAATAAGTATTATTCCGCAGCAAACCCAATTCTCCAGAGGGACACACTTTATTGACTTCTAAAACAGAACAGTCTTACAGATGATAAAAATCCAACAGAGTACATGACAACGAACATTCCTCCTAGACCTATGCCTTCATAATCACAGACCCTTCTCTGAGATATTTTCTAGACTGAAAAGACAGCCTGAATGTCTTCTCAAATACTGGTCTGACACTGGGGGGGGGGGGTTCTGCTGAATTTTTACCATGAATAATTTTTACCATGAATACCCCCTCAGGTCTAATTACCATCAATAAATACTTCCTTTGAAATGTTCATCTAGGTTAAAAGG
The DNA here is from genome assembly GCA_028564925.1 of Lithobates sylvaticus. Classification (NCBI taxonomy): domain Eukaryota; kingdom Metazoa; phylum Chordata; class Amphibia; order Anura; family Ranidae; genus Lithobates; species Lithobates sylvaticus. Next base: position 208,260,390 of record CM053032.1, read on the forward strand.
CCATACCTCACACACACACAACTTGCATAAGATTTACACATCAAAGGGTCTTCAGCTGTCCCTTTGATATGTTTAAATTCAGTTGGGCTTGACAACTCAACTGAATTTCTGGTCAATAATACAATATCCTGCATAACTTGGCATTAACACATTACAACACTAATGTGCACCGTAGAGGGCGCACGTGAAACTCGATCATGGGAGGATGTCAATAGATGCCCTCCCAAAAATGTGTGACCACTCTGTAGCTGTCATTCAGCTATAGTGCGGTCGTGAAGAGGTTAAAAATGCCACAGCTGCGAAGTGAAGTGTCCCAGCCTCAGCATGTATACAGCTTTGTCCAGCTATTATGTTACAGCTCAGGTTGGCAGCCATGGGTGGGTGGAAAAACCACAGCACAGCCTGTTTTTACCACCCCCCCAGCTGCCAGTTTTAAAATAGCCCTTACTTAGTGGAGCCAGAGCATGAATACTCTTCTTGTGAGTGTTTCTTCTTCAATAAAAGCCTGCCTGCTTGCTGTTATTTACAGTGGAACTTCAGTTCCGCTTTAAGGTTTAGTATTTTCATATGATATTGTTATTCAAATTTGCTAGTTGCTTGATAGTTAACATCACTACTATCACCATAATATGCTGTGTTATATGGGAAAAAGATTATTGTGGGGGGTGACACCATGTTTTACTGCACCAGGTGACACCAACCCTAGGGATGCCACTGCTCTGGGGAGCTAGGGATTCTTTTCACCATGTAAGTGGATCTATCGATCGCGTTTTATACCATAAACCATACAATTTTACTGGAGCGGATGAGATCAGTTTTGGGCATAAGCGGGTCGGCTTTGGCATGGTGGCCTTTTTTTTTAGAGGGCAGAGTTCAGGGAGTCAAGACTGGCTCCTTTTACTCTAAGAACACTTCCTTGGACTGCAGAGTGCCATAATGTTCTGCCCTGTCTCCTCTGCTGTTTAACATCTATATGAGGCTTCTTACCGACCTCCTAAAGTCCTACGCCGTTCAGTACCATGTATATGCAGATGACACACAGGTTTAGTGAGGATTCCTAGGAACCAGCCGGCTGATGCCACCCTTGCCAACTGTCTGGAGGCCGTCAACATATGGATATCCACCAATTTTTTGAAACTCAATGGTGGAAAAACTGACTTGATCATCTTCAGTGATTTGGCTATTCCTCCAAATATTCCGCCTTGGCCTCCCTCATTTGGTTCTCCTCCAGTGGCGGCCTCCCAGGTTTGTGATGTGGGATTCGTCTTAGACTCAGGTTTAACCCTGGCCCTCAGGTAATTAGGTGGTCAGTGCATGCTATTGGCAGCTAAAACTCCTGAGGGTGTTGTTCAAATATCTGGATCTTCCAGACAATAAAACTGCCATCTGTGCCACGATAGGCAGCTGCCTAGACTACTGCAACTCATTATATCTGGGATTGCCAAAGAAAATAGTGCAGAGGCTTCAACAGAATGCTGCGGCAAGGCTACTTATGGGCACCCCTTTGAGGGATCATATCACCCCTATTCTTTGAGATTATATTTCACCCCTCCCAAAGTCGGGAGTTGTCTGATGGGTAGTGGGATAGTTAAGTACAGTGTTGAACTCAGTGACACTGAGGACTCAGGGATTGTGCAAAATAGGTTATTTATTTTGTAAATGTCTGCACAGAGACCTCAGAATTTGGTGTATGAAAGAGAAAAACCTCAATTGGTTGACCACCCTAAGGGATCCCTGATGAAAGGACTAAATGGCTGATCTACTATTGCCATCCCTGTGTGAGCATAATATGCAGAACTCTGAACATATACTGCCTAACAGGCTCTTTCCTGCATTTCCTAATGGTGGCAGGGTCCTCTCTCATGATGTGTGCCTCCAATTATCTTACTCCTGAAGGAACAAGCTATGGCAGTAGTGGCTACCATATCACGGCTTTTAAACATAAGCTAGCCTGGCTGCAGGCAGCACTTACAGCCAGCACCTGAACCACATGAATGTTGACTACATAAGGTTGAGGGCTGGTGTGGACTGTCAGGCATTGGTTTACCTGCTGATGGCACTGAGGCTCCCAGACTGGTAGGTTGTAGTTCCAGTGTCCACCAGTGGGTGTCCCTCAGCAGCCAGCAGTTCCTAGCAAGCTGGCCCCACCCCCTCTGATGCAAGGGGAAACCCGGGCTTCCCCAGAGACATGCGGGTAACCCCGCCCCCTCTGATGTAACGCAGGTTTCCCCCTTCGTCCCCCCTCTTTTCCTGTGGCATGCCAGGTTGCGTGCTCGGATAAAGGGTCTGGTATTGGATTTTTCCACGCCATTTTTTTAAAATTTGGCATTGATATTTGGGGGGAACCCACACTTATTTTTTTTTTTTATTTGACGCAGGGTTCCCCTTAATATCCATACCAGACCTGAAGGGCCTGGTAATTGAATCAATGACTTTCAATGACTGTTCTCTGTATTGCCGGGAGCCGTCAATTCATTATAGCCAGGAGTGCTTTTAAATAACTTTTTTTCCTTCAGAAATTACACTTTGTGCAGGGACAGTTCTAAGCACAGGAAATAAGCGCTACTTTATAGGCATACTATACACACACCCCCTAGGTACAAAATTTTACGGAATATTTCACTTTTATTGTTTAACTTTAAGCATTATTAAAATCACTGCTCCCGAAAAAAACGGACGTTTTAAAAAAAAAATAATAATTTGCATTGATACATGTCCCCTGGGGCAGGTCCCCAAACACTTTTAATGACAATAAGTTGCATACAAGCCTTTAAAATTAGCACTTTAGATTTCTACCATAGACTTTTACAGGGTGTTCCACGGCTTTTTGAATTTGCTGCGAACACCCCAAATTGTTCGCTGTTCGGCGAACAGGCAATGTTCGAGTCGAACATGAGTTTGACTCAAACTCAAAGCTCATCCCTAATGCCTACTGATAGGGTTCAGTCCAACTCTATAATTTTATAATATAAAGATTAAGCATACCACATAACCAAAATGGTCTAGTAATAAATTTGTATTAGAAATAGGCATGCAATTATACAATAGGTACAAATATCAAAATATATCATATCACATCAAGCATAATACAGCAAAATGATTTGCTCCACTGTTACACTTAAAACGTTTAAGGACTGAGGTTCATAAATACATACAGATGTTAAGTACCCATAATAAATAAATGGAAAATATAGCTAAGCCAGGTAGGAGGCTCTTAAGAAAGGGGGTTCTTATATCCCCAAAACATTGTTTTTTTTTCCCTCCTCTCTCTTTTCAACAGGGTCTGGCTCAGCTGTTTCTGTGTGTATTTTTGTACATGAAAAAATGCTACATGCTACATGGATGATGTGGATGATCCCATGCATTACAGTCAATGGTGAATCTGTAGCTAGAAGGAGGAGGCACCTACCCCTTGTAGCAGAACCTTCATCTTGGGACCCTGGATGCCTCCTGCTCCCTGCTGCAGATGCACCAATGACTGTTGTAGTGGGGTCGTTCCCCTTTTAGGGGAGAAGACTACAGTTCCCATAATTCCCCAGGCTCCCGGGAGGATGGTTGTTTCCGCCCGAGAGGCTGATGGGGGAGGTGATAAAAGGGAAGAGGAAGGACCGCCTCTTCCTCTTCTGACTGGGCTTGTGACGCAGAGAACACAGAGAGGAGACACCTGTGCGGACCGGGACTGCTGAAGGCCTGAAGCCTGTGCCTTGCAGCAGACAGAGATACTCTCACCCCTCATTGTCAGCAGCAGCAGAGCGGAGGCTTTTTCCTGAGAACGGTCGGTCGGAGAGAGGACCGGAGCGCAGGGGCTGTGACGGAGGAGGCCGGACGCTGCCAGTGGAGGTCCCGGAGCTGAGGACGGTATCCGGAGTGGTGAGCGAGCTGAAAGGCTCATCTTGCATTGTCATTTCACTTATGCCTATTGAACTGCCAAGGCAAATTTACCTCAGAGCAGAAGATTGTTCTTTCTTGTGGATTACACCTCTACAGTTCTTGTGCCGGTGAAGAATACTGGGGTTCCCCAAGGACTGAGCTCTATTGTTAGGGATCAGGCCTGATCCATTAGATAGTCGCAGTTAGATTTGTTGCAACTCAGAGGTGCATAGCAGACGGTCGCTACACGTGGCGCTCCGTTCCCCATTGCTATCCTGATACATACATGTGTACATGTTAAAGTGCATATTGCAGGGACCTGCTAATGTGTTGTAAGTCAGATGTTTGATGCATGTTACTATTTCTTTTCATACTGCCAAAGTAAAGACAGTTATTTCAGTCAGCAGTCTGCCTGTGAGTTTGGATCCATTACGCTTAAAGTATAAGTGATATTTATATGTGCATAGATACATACCCCTTTACGGACCGTGCCAGAGCGGGTAGAGCAGATTGCCGGGGGGTTGGTGGAGCTGTACTCAGGGACCCAAAACAAACTTGCGGCCCTCTTAATTGGGGGTATCGCTACACGTGGGGGCTCGTAATCCGGGATCCTGAGACAGCGGGAAAAGCCGCCAGAAGGTACCGGCATGGACCCGATAGAAGTGGGACGGTGGTTCACATTATGGGGCACTGATCCAGCCGCAGCAGCAGTCATTGAACTGCCAGGGATATGGCAGGAAGAGGCAGTCAAGCAGCTCATAATGTCATTATCCCCAGGCCACAAGTCACGGATAATGGATATGAGAAATGATGCCGGGTATACATACGCCCTAGTGGAATGGAGAAGTGAGACCCCAGAGCAGTTCAGGAGCCAAAGCATACAAGCACTGGATGGTCAGACCTATCAATTGCTGCATGCGCTGCCGCGCAAGGGAGACTGTTTTCAAACGAAAACTATGCTATCCCCAAAGAAGGAAGAGCAGAAGGGCGCGGAAAGTCCCGCACCTGCACAGACCACTCTTAGTGCAGAACTGTGCGCTGTCCTAGGGGAGATTGTGACTCAGTGCAGAAGAGACCCCGGGGACTACCCGATGTCGGGATACAGGAAACTCCGGATGTTTTCAGGAAGGAAACCTGTACCCTCGGGGGAAGACGGATTTGAAGAGTGGCTAGATGGTGCCACGCAGGCCTTGGAAGAATGGGAGGTCCCAGAAGGTAGAAAGAAGCAAAGGATTGTTGAGAGCCTAAAAGGGCCTGCCTTAGAGGCCATACGCAACCTGAAGACCAGCAAGAAAGATTGCACTGCCCAGGACTACCTAGACATCCTGGAAAGTGTGTTTGGTGGGACAGAAAAAGTCACGGAGCTTACCTATCAACTGGAACACTGTTACCAGAAGACAGGGGAGAAGCTGTCGGAGTATATGGGACATATAGACAAGATCCTGCATAGGATTATCCTGAAGAAGGGGATAGATCCAGGGAAAGTAGACAAAGCCCGTGCCCAGCAGGTGATGAGGGGAGCCCAACCCCTAGACCCTGTTGCACTAGACTACGCACCCGACAGGATGGGAAGAGCCTGGACTACCCCGATCTCATTCAAATGGTCAGAGAGGAAGAGGCCATGTTGGAAGAGAAACGGGAAAAGCAAGTGATGGGGTCTACGAAACTTCCAGTGGCCACGGTCAGGTCGGCCTTAACCCCTGAAAGAGAGACAGAAGTTGATGCCCTGAAGTTGCAGATGTCCCAGATGATGGAGATACTGACATCTCTGGTGGCGAAAGAGACGTCCAGTCCCAAGAAAGAGACAAGCAGGAGGGAATTATTTCCAACTGTTTCAGCACCAGCATCCCCACCTGACTACGGAGAGATGATCTGTTTTAACTGCGGGGGAATTTGCCATATTGCAGCTGTATGTGCCAGTCCCAAGAGGAAGAAAACAGATAGCCGCCAGCCGGCGGGAAACGCCAGAGGGCCCTGGTGAAGGAGTCAACCGGGTGCCCATCACCTTCAGTGAGCTCCAAGAAGGATAGCAGGAAAAGAATGCGAGGAGATCAAACCCCTCAGAAGGAACCCAGGGTTCCGCAACCAAGGTACACCCCTGAGAAAGGGGGCAAGACCCCTCCGAAGAGACACAGCACTCCCAAGCGAGAACCCTTAAACGTGAGAGATAACAATGTCCCTCAACGGGTTCACACTCCCATAAAGAGGGAGAAAATTAATGCATACCAGGCTCAGGAAAGAATCAAGCGCAAATCCAGTTGGAAAGAAAAGAGTCCAAAGAAGAGGACAGCATCAACTCGGCCCTACCCAGAAGAGCTAGTTGGTCCATCCCCTACTGTACCCATCCAAGTGGAAGGAGTGTACACACAGGCCCTCCTAGACACTGGAGCACAAGTGACCTTATTGTACAGGGACTTCTATGACAGATACCTGAGTCATCTGCCCATTCAGAAGATAGAGGAGCTGGAGATATGGGGATTGGGAACTCAGAGTTTCCCCTACGACGGCTACCTACCCATAAGATTGGCCTTTGACCCATCCGTGGCTGGAAAGGCTGAAGTGTTTGACACTCTGGAAGTGGTGTGCCCTCGCCCGCCAGGAACCAGCAAGACCTCCCTGATCATAGGGACGAACACGGATCTAGTCAGAAGGCTCCTGACCCCCCTTGTACAGAAGCAGAATCATTCAGCTCCCAAGATCCATCCCCTGCTAAAGGCGGCCTACCAGCGGTTGGTCCTAGAGCAGAAGACCCCAAGTGAGGGGATAGGAAAGGTATGGAGGCTTGGAAGAGAAGGAGCGGTGTTACAGCCTGGAGAGGTGACCTGCCTGAGGGCCACGGTGAAGCTTAATTGGGAGCAGCCTGGCCCCTTTGTTATGCTGGAATCTGACCCAATGGAGGGTCACTCAGGCCTGGAAGTGATCCCAGAAGTGATCCCAATCAAGGCATTGAAGAAGGCCAGGGGAAGAGTCCCTGTCAGTGTGAGGAACCCCACGGAGCGGCCCGTGGAGATCCCTGCCAGGATGCTGTTGGGACAGGTGAGTCCTGCTGTCCCAGTTGGCTGGTCAGAAGTGAAAGGGACGGGTGAAGGAGAAGATGTTTGGAAGAAACTCTCCATGGAAAACCCAAACTTACCTGGGAGCTTGGAAGGAGAGAGCCAAGGCCCAGCTGACCAGATGGGAGAAGATTTTCTCTAAAGATGAGTTTGATGTGGGGTGTGCGAGGAGTGCCACCCATCGAATCCGCATGCAAGAGGACAAGCCATTCAGAGAAAGAGTAAGGCGGGTCCCGCTAGCAGATCTGGAGGATCTGAGAGAGCAGCTTGCGGAACTGAAGAAGACGGGAGTGATTCGGGAGTCCAGAAGCCCCTATGCCTCCCCAATAGTGGTAGTCAGAAAGAAGAATGGGTCGTTGAGGCTCTGCATTGACTACAGAACTCTCAACAGGAGGACCATTCCTGACCAGTACACCACGCCAAGGATAGAGGATGCCTTACAGAGTTTATCTGGAGCTAAGTGGTTCAGTGTGATGGACCTCAAGAGTGGGTACTATCAAATCCCCATGCATCCAGAACATAGAGAAAAGACTGCCTTCATAACCCCAGTAGGGTTCTTTGAGTTCAACAGGATGCCTCAGGGCCTGTCTGGAGCTCCTGCTACCTTTCAACGCCTCATGGAAAGGACAGTTGGAGACATAAACCTCATAGAAGTCCTTGTGTACCTGGACGATGTCATTGTCTTTGGGAAAACTTTGGAAGAACATGAAGCCAGATTGGAGAAAGTATTGAAGAGGCTCAGTGAAGAGGGACTCAAACTTTCCCCCCGAGAAGTGTCGGTTCTATCAGTCTTCTGTGAACTATCTGGGTCACATAGTGTCTGAGAAAGGAGTGGCCACAGACCCTGAGAAGTTGGAGGCAGTTACTTCGTGGCCAAGACCCACAACAGTCACCGAACTTCGATCTTTCTTGGGGTTCTGCTCCTACTACCGCAGGTTTGTGGATGGGTTTGCCCGCATTGCAAAACCCCTAAACGAGCTGCTCAAGACAGAAGGAGAGGAAGATGGATTGGGGCCTAGGAAGCCCGGTGAGTCGGTTCAAGACCAATGGAACTCAAGGTGTGAAGAGGCTTTCAGAACCTTGAAGAGGAGTCTCACCACAGCCCCAGTTTTGGCCTATGCTGACCCCACCAGACCATATGAGCTACATGTTGATGCCAGCCATGAGGGCCTAGGTGGAGTACTCTACCAGGAGTATGAAGACCAGCTACGACCAGTGGCCTATGTGAGTCGGAGCCTGACCCCCTCCGAGAAGAACTACCCCACCCACAAGTTGGAGTTCTTAGCCCTCAAATGGGCAGTAGTTGATAAACTAAAGGACTATCTTTATGGGGCAGAATTTACTGTAAAAACAGATAACAACCCCTTGACCTACCTATTCACCACCACCAAGCTGGATGCAACTGGACACAGATGGTTGGCGGCATTGTCTGGATTCAATTTCAGCCTCAAGTACAGGCCAGGGGCTGGAAATAGGGATGCAGATGCCCTGTCCCGAAGATCCCATGTCATGGTCGATGATTGGGAAGACTGGACTCAAGTGGCACCAGAAGGAGTGCGAGCCCTTTGTCAGGGGGGCTGAACTCCAAGCCAGAGGAGGATCCAGAGGTGAAGAGATAGGAGTTACCACAGTGGGAGTCCCAAAATGTTACTGTGGAGTAACTCGACTAGAAGAAGAGTGCCTACCGAAGCTGTCCAAGAAAGAGTTAAGGTGTGACCAATTGGAAGACTCCATGGGGAAATTGGTCCTGGAAGCATTGGAAAACAAGAGTCCAGAGGGACTCCGACTTCACCCTTCCAAAGAGGCTCGCCTACTGAGGAGAGAGTTGGACAAACTACAGGTGCATCAGGGAGTGGTCTACCGAAGGGGCCCCTCTGATAGCTCAGAAGATAAGTGGCAGCTGTTTCTCCCTGAAAAGCATCGAGAGACTGTGCTGATTGCCTTACATGACCAGCATGGTCACTTGGGAGCAGAGAGAACCTTCCAACTTGTCAGAGACCGGTTTTATTGGCCCTGCATGAGGGCCGAAGTGGAGGAGTATTGCCATTCCTGTGCAAGATGCATTCAGAGGAAGACTTTACCCCATCAAGCTGCCCCAATGGGCCATCTACAGAGTCAAGGCCCAATGGATCTGGTATGCATTGATTTTCTCTGCCTCAAACCCGATTTGAGTGGATTGGGAAATGTTCTGGTGGTAACCGACCATTTCACCCGTTATGCTCAGGCTTTCCCAACCAAGGACCAGAAGGCCTCTACAGTGGCTAAGGTACTTTTGGAGAAGTACTTTGTTCATTATGGACTACCACAGAGAATCTATTCAGACCAAGGAAGGGACTTTGAGAGTCGCCTGATCAGGAAGCTACTAGATTCTCTGGGAGTAGAGAAGACTAGAACTTCACTCTGTGAACAAGCCGGCTCTCCTCTTCCTCCATGCTCTCTTTCTCTATAATGATCCAGCCGCCCCTTCTGCATGGGTGAGGCTGCAATGATGGCAAACATATTACAGCACACACATTCGAGAATGACATTTCCTGCAGGGCTATTTCAAAAAACAAGTGAACATATTCAAAAAATACGGGGGTTTGGTCACACTATATGGTTTTACTGCGGCAAATTCCCCCGAATTAGTGGGTCCTACCCTAGTAATAGAATGAAAGATCCTGTGTCTCAACCATGGGAATCAAACTCCTCTATGTGGGAGAACTGAAGGGATTCCTCCTATGCACTGGTGACCACTAAATAAGAGGTAATGAAGAGGGGGAGGGGTGCTCTAACCCAAAAAAAAGCCTGGTCAGGGTTTATTAAAACATACAAAAACATATTTAAGAAGCACACCCTAATGCGTTTAGATTCAAGATGGTGCTGCCATAAGACCAACGAACAATAGCAAACATATTACAGCGCACACATTCAAGAATGCCATTTCCTGCAGGGCTAGTTAAAAACACCTGAACATATTCAAAAAATACGGTGGTTTGGTCATACTATATGGTTATATAGTGCTAAGCTCACTTACTGGTGGCCACTAAATAAGAGGTAATGAAGAGGGGGAGGGGTGCTCTAACTTAAAAAAAAAAAGCCCTGCATGAAATATCATTCTTGAATGTGTGCGCTGTAATATGTTCGCTATTGTTCGTTGGTCTTATGTAGAGATGAGCTAACTCATGTTCGACTCAAACATTGCCTGTTCACCGAGAAGCGAACCATTTGGGGTGTTCGCGGCAAATTCGAAAAGCCGCATGCACTCTGTAAAAGTCTATGGGAGAAATATAAAGTGCTAATTTTAAAAGCCTATATGCAAGTTATTGTCATAAAAAGTGTTTGGGGACCTGGGTCCTGCCCCAGGGGACATGTATCAATGCAAAAAAAAAAGTTTTAAAAACGTTTTTTAAGGAGTAGTGATTTTAATAGTGCTTAAAGTGAAACAATAAAAGTGTAATATTCCTTTAAATTTTGTACCTGGGGGGTGTGTACAATATGCCAGTAAAGGGGCGCATGTTTCCCGTGTTTATAACTGTCCCTGCGCAAAGTGTCATTTTTGCAGGAAAAAAAGCTATTTAAAATCACTTGCGGCTATAATGAATTGTCGGCTCCCGTAATACAGAGAACAGTCATTGAAAGTCATTGATTAAAAAAAAAAAAAAAAGCATGGGGTTCCCCCCAAATTCAATTACCAGGCCCTTCAGGTCTGGTATGGATATTAAGGGGAACCCCGGGTCAAATTTAAAAAGAAAAAGACGTGGGGGTTCCCCCTAAATATCCATACCAGACCCTTCAGGTCTGGTATGGATTTTAAGGGGAACTCCATGACAAATGTAAAAAAAAAATGGCGGGGGGGTCCCCCTCAAAATCCATACCAGACCCTTATCCGAGCACACAACCTGGTAGGCTGCAGGAAAAGAGGGGTGACGAGAGAGCGCCCCCCTCCTGAACTGTACCAGGCCACATGACCTCAACATTGGGAGGATGCTTTGGGGGGTCTGTGACCCCTCAAAGCACCATGTCCCCATGTTGATGAGGAGAAGGGTCTCATCCCCACAACCCTGGCCGGTGGTTTTAGGGGTCTGCGGGCGGGGGGCTTATCAGAATTTGGAAGCCCCCTTTAACAAGGGGACCCCCCAGATCCTGCCCCCCCTGTTTGAATGGTAAGGGGGTACAAAAGTACCCCTTCCATTTCACAAAGAAAGTGTAACAAATAGTTAAAAAACACACAGACACCATTGGGAAAAGTCCTTTATTAAAAATAAAAAAAATAAAAAAAAGATTCCAGCGGTGGTAATCCACTCTTGCTATCCAGCGATGGGTGATCTCTTCTCTGGGCTCCAGAGATGGCTGATCTCTTCTGACGACGTCCAGTGCAGCGCATACTGTCTCCACGGAGACACTGAGGGAATCCCGTCTTAGCAGAGGAGGACCGGGCCACTCCGTCACCTGACCCCGCCCCCCTCTGATGCAACGCAAGGGGGAAGCTGGGCTTCCCCAGTGACGTATGGGTGATCCCGCCCCCCTCTCATGTAACGGAAACCTGCATTGCATCAGAGGGTGCGGGGTCACCCGTATGTCACTGGGGAAACCCAGGCTTCCCCAGTGATGTAAGGGTGACACCGCCCCCTCTGACACAAGGGAAAAGCTGGGCTCCCCCAGTGATGTACGAGTGACCCTGCCCCCCTCTGATGTAACGCAGGTTTCCATTACATCAGAGGGGGCAGGGTCACCCGTACGTCACTGGGGAAGCCCAGATTTTCCCTTGCGTAATTTTTTTTTTAATTTGCCCTGGGGTTTCCCTTAATATCCATACCAGACCTGAAGGGCCTGGTAATTGAATTTGGGTGGAACCCCACGCTTTTTTTTTTTTTTATCAATGACTGTTATCTGTATTACGGGAGCCGACAATTCATTATAGCCGCAAGTGATTTTAAATAGCTTTTTTTCCTGCAAAAATTATACTTTGTGCAGGGACAGTTCTAAGCGCGGGAAACATGCACCCATTTACAGGCATACTATACACACCCCCCAGGTACAAAATTTAAAGGAATATTACACTTTTATTGTTTCACTTTAAGAATTATTAAAATCACTGCTCCTGAAAAAACGTCAGTTTTAAAAAAAAATTTGCATTGATACATGTCCCCTGGGGCAGGACCCATGTCCCCAAACACTTTTTATGACAATAACTTGCATATTAAAATTAGCACTTTGGATTTTGAACGTGTGTGCTTCTCATATATGTTTTTGTTTGTAGGCTGCAATGATGGACACAGGTGAGGCTGCAATGATGGACACAGGTGAGGCTGCATGGGTGAGGCTGCAATGATGGACACAGGTGAGGCTGCATGGGTGAGGTTGCAATGGTGGACACAGGTGAGGCTGCATGGGTGAGGCTGCAATGATGGACACAGGTGAGGTGGCAAAAAAGGGGCAGGCTTGTGTAAAAGTTGTTCAGATAGATGTGGTACCCCTTTTGGAATAGTGGAAATGCAAGGTCCCACACAATTTTTCCACTGCACCCTATAGGTTGGGCAGTCAGGGGGCGTAAGCATGCCATCTTTCCCTTCATAAATGCAGAAGGCATACGCATACCCCATGGCCCTGTTACAGAGTTTGTATAACTTTACCCATATCTGTCCCTTTTAATGGGGATATACTGTTTGCTTTCCAACCTGCCGGTAAACTGGACAAGGGACTCGTCAACACAGATTTATTTGTCAGGAATCTACAACTAAGCTAATTTCTGTGAAAAAAAAAATAATAAGTGTGCGAATTTGTGAATATTATAATATCCAGGGGAATTTTGGAGGTGGCAGTGTATTGTCCTTAAAATGGAGGAAGCGCACAGTCGTTTCATAGCAAGACCTTGTCATAACAGATGTATACAATGGCATGGATGAATAAGGTTTGTGGACCAGTAGGTATGTTCTTCTAATCCCATGGTAAGTGTGAGGCCCAAAAATATTAAGAATTCTTCCACTGTAACAGATCTCTATTCAAATGGGTGGGCATAAGATGAATTTGGATTATTTGTGATGTATTTCTGGCCAAAAATATTGTTCTGGTCCACGATTAAATGTAATAAATTCTATTTATTACATTTCTAAAATTTATTTGTGTAACATTTTAGGTGTTGGCCTGAACACCTGGCAGTGCGGTAAAAGGGGAAGCAATAGCTGATCCTGATTTAGAGGGAAACCACTTGCAAGTGCCTCTGGGACGTGTATAGTCCCCAATTCTTGGTGGCTGATGCCACACCATTACTAGTATTGGGCCTTTCATCCAATGGTACCGGACTGAAGGTGCTCACCACTTCACAAGGATGATGTTCAGTGCTGCTGGTGGTTGCCTGTTGTTCAAAATGATTCATCCTTTTTACAGGCATCCTTTCCTCCTCCCATTCACTTACTGACTGACCGCTCTCCACGGGTTCATACTCAGAATCTGAATCTGATATTGAGAGCTCCCCGCTGCTCTCATCTGTCATGCTAGGGATTTAAAATGCCTCCTCACTGGTGTTTACTTTTTTGGACATGGCGTATGCTTGCCCTGGTGACACTGGGAGAGGTGTGGCTGCAACCAGGGACAGAGCGCATGGATGCACTAGTGTGACAGGTAGACTGGCGGATTGGGGCACTGATGACGCCTGCAATGCTGTGATAGGTACACTGACTGATTATGCCTGCACTGGTGTAGTTGACCAGGGCACTGATAATGGATGCATTGTTGTGACAGGTACACTGGCTGATCAGGTTACTGATGACGGCTGCACTGGTGTGACTGGTAGAGCCCGTTCACACTACCGCGACTTGGGGGCGACTTGTCAGACTGCAAGTCGCCCCAAGTCGCTTGACATCAGAAATTACATGCAAGTGAATGAGAGCCGTCTTAATGAACGCTACTAAAGTCGCTCTGACTTCAGAAAAGGTTCCTGTACTACTTCAATCCGACTTCTAGGCGACTTGTACCCATTGATTTCAATGGAAGTCGCCTCCAAGTCGGATCTCCATCTATATGGATGCGACAGTGTCTCCTTGAGGAGGAACTCCACGCCAAATTTTAAATAAAAAAACCGGCATGGGTTCCCCCTCCAGGAGCATACCAGACCCTTATCCGAGCACGCAGCCTGGCCAATCAGGAAAGGGGGTAAGGACGAGCGAGCACCCCCCCTGAACCGTACCAGGCTGCATGCCCTCAACATGGGGGGTGGGTGCTTTGGGGAAGGGGGGCGCCCTGCGGCCCCCCCACCCCAAAGCACCTTGTCCCCATGTTGATGAGGACAAGGGCCTCTTCCCGACAACCCTGGCCATTGGTTGTCGGGGTCATAATAAGTCATAATAAGGGGGCCCCCAGATCCCGGCCCCCCACCCTATGTGAATGAGTATGGGGTACGATGTACCCCTACCCATTCACCTAAGGTGTAAAAGTGTAAATAAAAAAAACACACAATTTTTTAATATTAATTAATATTTTATTGCACTGCTCCGGGGGTCTTATTCCATCTTGGGGGGTTTTCTCGCTGGACTCCTCCGCTCTCTTCTGCTCTTTTACCTAGCTCTTTCACGAGCGAGGAGCCCGGCTTTCTTCTTCGTCGTCGCCACCGTCGTCTGGGGGTCTCGTTCCGCCTTCGGGGGTCTTCCAGGGTCTCTTCTGTTCTTGCCGATGTTGCCGCCTTCTTCTTCCTCCTCTTCTTCATCTTCTTCGTCTTCTTCCGATGTTGACTCGTCGCTGTCTCTAGCCGGAATGGCAGAGACGCGCTTTGTTGTGACTTATATAGGGACAAGGAGGCGGGGTCACATGCTCATGTCACATGGTGACCCCGCCCCCCATATGATGTCACAGTCCCAGCATCCTCCGGGACTGTGACATCATAGGGGGGCGGGGTCACCATGTAACATGAGCATGTGACCCAGCTTCCTTGTCCCTATATAATTTACAACACAGCGCGTCTCTGCCATTCTGGCCAGAGACAGCGATGAGTCAACATCGGAAGAAGAAGAAGAGGAGGAAGAAGAAGAATAAGGCAGCGACAGCGGCAAGAACAGAAGAGACTCCGGAAGACCCCCGAAGACCCCCGAAGGCGGAACGAGACCCCCAGATGACGACGGCGGCGACGACGAAGAAGAAAGCCGGGCTCCTCCGCTCGTGAAAGAGCTAGGTAAAAGAGCAGAAGAGAGCGGAGGAGTCCGGCGAGAAGACCCCCCAAGACGGAAGAAGACCCCAGAGCAGTGCAATAAAATATTTTAAAAAAATGTGTGTTTTTTTTTTATTTACACTTTTACACCTTAGGTGAATGGGTAGGGGTACATCGTACCCCATACTCACTCACATAGGGTGGGGGGGCCGGGATCTGGGGGCCCCCTTATTAAAGGGGGCTCCCGAATTCCAATTAGCCGCCCGCCCGCAGACCCCAACAACCAATGGCCAGGGTTGTCGGGAAGAGGCCCTTGTCCTCATCAACATGGGGACAAGGTGCTTTAGGGTGGGGGGTCCGCAGGGCGCCCCCCTTCGCCAAAGCACCAACCCCCATGTTGAGGGCATGCGGCCTGGTACGGTTCAGGAGGGAGGGGCGCTCGCTCGCTCGTCCCCACCCCATTTCCTGACCGGCCAGGCTGCGTGCTCGGATAAGGGTCTGGTATGGATTTTGGGGGGACCCCCACACCGTTTTTTTGGTGTAGGGGGTTGCCCTTAAAATCCATACCAAACCTAAGGGCCTGGTATGCTCCTGGAGGGGGAACCCATGCCGTTTTTTTATTTAAAATTTGGCGTGGAGTTCTCCCTCCAGAGCTGATTATTCTCTGATTGGTCACGGCCAAAGTCGCCTGGCTTGGGGCGACCTAAAGTCATGTTGTAAGTTGCCCCAAGTCGTGTTGAAGAAGCTCCTCAAGTCGTGTCCAAGTTGCCTCCAAAAGTCGTGCTGGAAGTCGTATCGCCCCTGTGTGAACCAGCACATACACTGATTGATGAGAACACTGATAATGCCTGCACTGGTGTGGCTGATCAGGGCACTGATGATGCCTGCACTGGTTTGCAAGTACTGTGCAAGGAATGGATGTTGTTTACATTGTGATGGGCTCTGATTGGACACAGTGGTCACATGGTAAAGAGTTTCTGTGATTAGCTATATACCGTGATCTGTGAAGCTGTGGAGGAGCTGTGAAGGGACACATTTCTGTCATGTATAGAAAGTGCTGCAGCAGCACTGACATTTACAAAGGAAAACATTTTAAAATGGTTGGCAAATGTCTTTGACAGCTGTCACTGACAGCTTCTTTGTTTTTTTTTAAAACTGCATACAGCCCCCCAAGGGTCTGATATGTATTTTGGCGTTGCTTTGTGGGGTCTGTGTGTTATTTTTTTATAAGAAGCTGGCAATGAATTTCATTGGCTGGCAATTTAGCCCTGACTCACAGTGGTGTGGCTTTGAAATCGCCCTACTTTAGCACGATTTCAAAACCGCAGATCAGTGAGATTTGCATGGCCGATTTCATTGTGGCTTGTGACTTCATTTTAATTTTTTTTTTTAAATCCTGTTTATTGCTTTTAACAAGGTATACAGTATACAGTAGTATACAACAGTTACAACCTTAACCAGAGAAACAACATACATTACAGTAGATCAGCGCCAGTAGTCCGTACAACTCCAAAAATTATGTTGTATACATCCATCACAAAAATTACATCACTGTGGGATATACAAAAAAAACATTTATATAACAGTAACCAGTCCCCTGAAAGAGCAAATGGACTCTGTAGGATGTTGTCAGTCCTAATTATAAATGAACATCATGCAACAGAAGTCTATGCAAGTCCCAATGAAATCAGAAAAAGTAGTGCAAGAACATTTTTCATAATTGCTGCGACATGAGTCACGGCGATGACTGGTTCCATTGCAGGTAATGGGGTGCGACTTGTCATGCGATTTGGAACTGTGAACAAGGGCTTAAACTGTAACATTTTTCTCTTTGTAAATTTAATTTTCACCTCAGCACCTCTTACAGCAAGATTTTTTTTTTTTAAAAGCGTAGAGTCTGGTATGGATTTTAGGGGGTACCGCACAAAAAAAAAGTGTAAGGCCTCCCTAAAAAAATCCATACCACACCCTTAATCTGAGCATGCAGCCTGCCTGACCAGGAAAAGGGAGAGGGATAAGCATGTGCTCCTCGCCCTCCTGAACCATAAAAGGCCACATGCCCTCACCATGACCTCTAACCCACAACCCTGACCTGATGATTTTGTGGGTCTAAAGACAGTATTATCAGAATCTGTAGGTCACTTTTAACAATAAGGGGGCACCCAGATATTTTTTTCCCCTGTGTAAATAAGTTTGGGATACATAATACCCCTACTCAGTCACAAAAAAGTTAAAGCCCAAGAGATAGACACCCATGTATTTGACAAGTCCTTAATTGAAAAAAATAAAAATCCCCAAAAAAGGTCCCTTGTAAGTACATTGGCAATAACATCATTCAGTGATGCAGATCCATGTCAAGCACAATGCCTGACAGGCAACGTTCTGCCGAAAGAAGGAAAAATGCCATCACTGGCATCACCCACTAGTTCACTTGTCACCCACCGAATGACAAGTCTGGGGAAAGACAACTGTTGTATACAAGGTGGTGGGGGTCCCCTGGTGACTTTTCTTTTTCTTTCACAAACTTCTATTTTAAATGTAAGATCTGGTCATTTCTTTTGTCATCTCTATAATAATGGAATTTTTTTCTCAGTTAACAAAGTCTGATGCAACAGAAGTACATTTTGTGATTGTCTGCCAGTATTCTTCCAGGATGTTTGCATGTCATTGCTGCCAAATGAATATGTATTGAGGTAGCTTTCATATCTTCATGTTCCACCAAGACGCCCTTCCTCATCTTTCTCATTAACATTTTGTGTACAGAACATTAATTAAAACAAATACTCTAGGCATTTTTCATTTTATTTGTTTATAATATAAATGTGACGTCTGAAAGACTAATGGGTTTTTTTTGTCAGCAGGTCCGGCTTCCTTTATGGCACACCCTATGAGATGTATACCTGCCAGTTAAAGCAACATAGAGAACTGGTTAACCCCTGCACATGGAGAACATTTTATCATACCCATTACTGTATGACTTGATGTATGGACAAAACCTTAGAGTTTTTTAACCACCTCAATACAGGGCAATACAATGGCCTGCCCAGGCCATTTTTCAGCGCTGTCAAACTTTGAATGACAATTGAGTGGTCATGCTACACTGTAACTATGTGAATTTTTTGTCATTTTCTTCACACAAATAGAGGTTTTTTTTTGGTGGTATTTAATCACTGCTGTTTTTTTTTTAGTTTCTGTCAGTAAATTTTGTAAATAAGTAATTTTTCTCCTTCACTGATGTGCGCTGATGAGGTGGCACTGATGGGCACTGATGAAGTGTCACTTATGGGCACTGATTAGGTGGCACTGATGAGGAGGCACTAATATGTCGCACTTATGGGCACTGATAGGTGGCAGTGGTGGGCACTGATAGGTGGCACTGGTGGGCATTAATAGGCGGCATGGATAGGCGGCACTGATGGGCATTGATGGATGGCACTAATGGGCGACACTGATGGGCATTGGGCAGCAGTGATGGGCATTGATGGACAGCACTGATAGGCGGCACTGACTGGCATCACTAATGGGCACTGATTGGTTTCATGTGTGGGCACTTGTGGGCACTGATTGCTGGTACTGGTGGGCACTGATTGCTGGCACTGGTGGGCACTGATTTCTGTCACTTCTGGCGCTATATTGTGATTAGTGCCCTGATTACATGTGTAGATGTCCCCCTGCAAGGAGATGCCGCTGATCGGCTCTCATCACGACACACTTGGTCAGTTCCAGAACAAGAGCCGCACCACCCCTCTGGTGGGTGGGCAGCAAGTGGTTAAAATATACAGTATGTAAACCCAAACACCAAAATCTAATATAAGCTGTAACTTCATGTGATGTCCACATGGGGGGGGGGGGAAACCAACAAGGGGGGGGGGGAGGGGGGGGGGGGGGGGGGGGGGGGGGGGGGGGAAAAAAAAACCAAAACTACCATCAGGAGTGTTGAAGTTCTGGGTCCCTCACATTTCTCACTAGTTCCTCACTAGTTCCTCCTGCTTACCCACGGTCCCATCGAGCGTGTTACAGGATACAGTATAAGTGATGAGGTTCTCTTTTTCTTTACAATGCAACAAGAATGACATGTTTTAGCTGCTCCTATTCACCCGCACTTCTCACAAACTTACTTCTTTATTACTTTGCAGCATTTATACACTACATGTTTATTTTTACTCTGAACGGAAAAGAATCTTTGTTATTTTTTTACCATGATTTGTCTTTTTTTTTTTTTTTTGGGGAATACATCCAAAAACACATTATTTACATTTGTATTTCTTGCTTAAATTTACTAGGAGGTTGTTTGTTGTTGTTGCCCCTTGTTAATTCTACTTTAGGATTAGTGAAATGTACAGCCTACTCAAAGAAAAACTGTCATTGTAGCAAAGTAAAACACAATAGTCAATGATTATTTCAAATCAAAAAAACCTTTATTTAGGTCACACCAACAAACCAAAGAGGAACGCAGCCATGGTGAAACTTGGGGAATTTGCAAAGTCTTGGCCCCCCACGGCAACCATCATTGTCCAAGCGTAGAAAATTGGGGGCCTGAGGAGTACGTATATTAAGGGGAGTGCAATCTGGTCGTGAAGTCCAAAGTATCCGGAACTGCAGCAGATGCCATCTAGGTCCCCAGGCTCTGGTACTACAAGAGGCTCCATCTTCTCTCACACCAGACTGATTGCAGGTCGTCACTCTCAGGTCTTCCTTCCACGCTTCCTTCCACGCTGTGGCTGTCGTGCTGGTGGGGTGGCAGAAGAGGAGGAGGAGGAGGAGGAGGCGGAGCATGGTAACTATGGCAAACATGTGTGACTGGGGTCATCTCCCCAGCCCTACCCTTATTTAGGACATGGAGGAGGGCGGAGGGGGGGGTTTGGGGTGTCAGTCAGGCTCCGAGGCCTAGCCCCCTCTTGGCTGCCACTACCCAGCTGGTGGCTGCCACTAACCCCTGCCTCCTCCTGACTGCCACCTTCCACAGCCACCTCATGGAAACCAACACTTTCAGGAGTGTTGAAGTTCTGGGTCCCTCACATTTCTCACTAGTTCCTCCTGCTTACCCACACATCGTTACAGGATACAGTATAAGTGATGAGGTTCAGTACTACCATGGGTTTGCGGTAAATCTTGCATATTTGAGGTTCACAGGCCTGGCAAAATAATACAGGAATTAACCAGTTTGTGACCATAATGCACTGCATAGCCTTAGGTCAGGTGACTTAGAAGGGCCTTTAATGGGAGCTTTGTTATGTGCAAAGCCCTTCACTATAAAAGGGTGGGTAACCAGCAGCCATTTTTACAGTGTGTGTTGTAGTAGTGAGATCTGACAGTCTGTGTATAGGGAGAATTAGTTGCTATACAGTAATACAGCATGCTATATTGTGCTAAATACAGTAATATAGATGCTGTATTGGGAAAAAGCAATATAGGTTGCAGTTTGGTGAGCTGCAAATTATTTTGAGTATATTTTATTTTATTTTGCTAGGGCTTTTTTTATATTTTGAGGCCCACAATAAACACTTGTGCTGAAACAGGTAAAGCTGTCCTTTGTTTACAGCATACAGGTGTGTTAACATATTATGCACTAAAGCAAAACACATTTCTCCCCACTATTGTCATAGTTGATATTACATTTAAGTGTAGCACCCTCTAGAAGTGTGCTAGAGTTTATTTAGGTTTATTAGTGTAGGTCTGTTAGGACAGGCAAAACATAGTTAGCTCAGGACTAATCCTTAACTGGTAATCTTGGTCAGGGTTCCTTTAGTTCAGGGCTGCGTGACTCATCTTAACAGTTTTGCTGGTACCTCCCCCTGTTCTATGGGACATTGGAGAATGTTCTAGACATAGTGGGCATAGGTTAGGAGGGGCTGTTTGGAATATGTATGCTCAGTCAATCCCCAGTAAAGGGCTGGCAGGAGGCAGGCCACCTCATAAATATCCATACGCCATGCCAGGAGGGGCAGTCGGGTACAAGATGGAGAGCTGAGGAGGCTGTCGGGGGTGGGGGGGTGGCTTAGGCCTGTGGCTTGGGTGCTGGAAGATTCCTACCAAAACACATAGGGGAAACCCTTCCTGGAGGCATGGGAGCAAGGAGAGAGGATAGTAGGAGTAGGTCAGCATGTCTGGGAGATCGATCTCCTGAGAGTCAGTCAGTTGGGCTAGTGACGTGGATATTTCACTATACGTTATGCGTAATCCATGTCTCCTGTGCTAATAAGCGCCCTTTCAGCCTTTTGGTATAATGTATCTTAGTACGACCCTATTTCCCAAAGTAAACAGACATAGTCACCGTCCTCACATCCTTAGCTCCACAGCTCAACTGCCCCTCCTGAGCACAGGCACTTTGTTTTTATTCATGGGCAACAAAAGAAATGACAAACAGGAAGTCATGGCCCCAACAGCCAATCGCTTCCTCCATGCGAAATGACATCACAGGAAATGACAACACAGGAAATGACAACAGTAAAGGGGAGGGCAACCACAGGAGTGAGGGGGAGAAGTGCACATGTCTCATCCACTTGAGGCATTTACACTGCCCTCCGTCCATGCCACATGCATGCACATCCACCATCTTGGTCAGCATGGAGCCCATTCAATACTGCTCAGAATAACCAGTATCTAGTATGATCATTCTACTTGTTCTTACAGGCTTGAGAAGATCTGCAGGAACATTGCTACTGCTGTTGTCAATATACGGTACGAGTATACCAACAAGGCTGATATCAACCTTCTCTTATAAAAGCAGATATGTATCCAAAAGGGATAGCGTAGCCACAACAGAGATTTAATATGTCTGTCTCGTTATGTGGACTTTGCTTATCTAATGTGCATAGCCACTTGAAGGCCAAAAGCCCAGAGCATTGCACTTGATACTTACAAACCGGCAAACACCCATACACACAGAGAACACGTCTCCAAGCCCATGAGAAGGTTTTCATACTGACGATTTTACTGCTGGTCAACCCAAGTGTGCTCTGCTAGAGTGCTCCTCGATTAAATCGGACACAGGGAAACAGATGACAATCTATAAAACGCACATCCTAGAATAAAATGTCCACATGAGTCCATATAATAACATTTCCACAACACTAGTGAGTGTCAGTCTGGAGGACTGTAGGGAGAAGTTAGCCTAGAGGGCTAGTGAAAGGGGCAGCTGCAGTCAGGTGGGTTGGCAGTGCCTGAAGAGTTGGTGCTAGGATCAATAACCATAGGGGTGATGCAAGCTGGATACTGAAATTTTACTACACACCTAAGGGGCTTCAGGTCCCTGCCTGTAACGGGCCATTGCCTTATCTGCCTGTGACTGTCAGGTAAACACAGTGTTCCAGTTATGTTGTGCAAGCAAGTGTGTGCTGGAGTGAAGAAGAGCTGTATATACAGACTGTATATAGAAAACATTTGTCCCTGAAGTTGTTGTTGAAGTCAAATGCATATCACATAACCTCCCATACCTGTCCAAGTTATTATCCCTCAATAAATAACAAAAACAAAGTCATGGACTGTTCTCTGACTCAAGAGTGCCTGTGAAAAGTTGGTGTGCCTAACTGTGCAGGATGGGGGTCCCAGTTTGCTTGCAGCTCCATAGGAGGTGTGCTGCATAGGCAATACCTTATATTAAAAAAAAAAAAAAACATCAGGCAGGCCAAGGGGGATAGACACAAGTTCTGTATGCAGTGGTATTAGGGGAGCAGCAGGTTCTGGTGACAAAGTGGTGGTCAACCACACCATCCTAAGCAGGGTCTGTTTGCCTTTTCCATCTCAGAGTGGCCATGCTATACAGCCACAAAGGAGATAGTGGAATGGCTAACAAAGCCTTCATAATTTTTCTCCTCTCAGCTGCAGAGCAGACAGTTGTCCATAAGTGCTGCTAATTTTTCCTTTTCTTCCTACTTCTGCTGCTTATCCTGCCATAGCCCTGCGAACTGTCCATTTCAAGATAGTAGAATTAATAACTAACTTTCTGCATGAGAATGATCTTGGTCATGCACAAGCATCCCTTGTTGCAGATATTTAGGATAAGTAAGACAGCACTGGGTCCATTATTTTGCCTAGTAGGCAATCCCTGCCCTCCATGAGCATACGGAATGTGTCTGTGTCAACCATGCTGTCAGTGGCAGAGTACACATAACTAAGAACATGTGTTCAAGCAAGCATGGGTAGGGATGCTACAAATCCTTCATAGCACATTGGACCAATCATCTGGCAGCTGGGGAAGATGCCGGATGGGGATATATGCTGAAGTTAGTGGTGCTGCCCTGTGTCTTTTATATTGTTGATAGCATAGTCCCTCCTCCTCACTGGCCTCTTCCTCTGGCTCCTTGGAACCAGTAGTCTTTTAAAAGCACTTCAGAGCATTTGCAATATCCTAGGATAAATATTACTATGCTTTTTTTGCAGCTCGTATGATTGGGGTAAATAAGCCAGAGTAGGCCAGGACCCGGCTGGGAGTTGGCTGACCCTATTCCATATTCAGTAAAGTAAGGTTGTGTGTGATAACAGCACTATCCTACTGGCTTCCTCTCACCAGGGAAAATGACACACATAGCTTGACCGCCAAATGTCCTCAGGCTGGTGATGTAGTGGTGCCTCATTAGATACTCAAGCTTCCAGATGGTCCTTTAACAGGCCAGAAGTTTTTGTGGCCGCCACAAACTTGGTGCACTGAGATCTTGTCAGTGCCTGAATGACAGGATTTATGCTGCTGCCATCACCCCTGTCATTCAGCTAGAGAGAGATTAGCATATTGCATAGCAGTGGCCAGAACAGACGCTGGAGGAGAGCATTCTACTCTCTCCTCCCTCCAGCAGCTGTCTAATGTGGACTAAAGAGATTGGGCAGGACAACACCACAAACCCCTTCTTCCCTGAGAGGGGAGAAACAAGATGTGAAGGTGTCCATGATCCACTGGTGCAGGTGGGCGGGACACACTGCTTGAGCTTGATGGGACTCACTAGAGGTGGACAGGCCCACTGTTGGAGGTCTTCAGGACTTGCTGGTGAAGATGGTTGAGACCCGCTACTGAAGGTGGGCGGGACCTACTGGTTACATGTCACCTGTGATTTTGTCCTTGCAATTAGAGAGGCGTGAGTTTTAACAAGTTGAGCTGCACTGATGGGCACTGATGAGGCTGCATTGATGGGCACTGATGGGCACTGATGAGGAGGCACTGATGGGCACTAATATGCAGCACTGATGGCCACTAATATGCAGCACTGATGGGCACTGATAGGTTTTACTGATAGGCACTGATTGGCAACACTGTTGGATACTGGCAGCATTGGTGGACACTGATGAGGCAGCACTGAAGAGAAGGCACTAATAGGCACTGGTGAGACTGCACTGATATGCGGCACTGATAGGTGGCACTGATATGAACTGATAGGCAGCACTGATATGAACCACTGATATGCGGCACTGATAGGCAATGAGAGGCGACTGATGGGTACTGATAGGCGGCACTGATTGATTGATTGATGGGCACCGAATGGCAGCACTGTTGGGCACTGATAAACACTGATGAGGCAGAACTGATGAGGAAGCACTGGTGATGCTACACTGATGGGCAGTGTTAGGTGGCACTGATAAGTGACACTGATGGGTACTGATAAGCATCACTGATAGGAACTCACAGGCAGCCCTGATAGGCACTGATTGGCACTGTTGGGGCTGTACTGATAATTAGTGTAGATGTCCCCTGTGTGGATCTGCTGGTTATTGGCTCTCCTCTCACATGCTGTCAGCCGATAACAGGCAAATCCTGTTTACACTGTGATCAGCTGTGATTGGACACAGCTGATCACATGGTAAAGAGCTGCTTTGATTGGCTCTTTACCTTAATCTGTGATTGAAGGACACAAAAATCACAGATCCCTACTAATTGTAGTGATCTAATATGTCCTTCGTAGATGGTATGTAGTTATTAATAAGTATTATTCCGCAGCAAACCCAATTCTCCAGAGAGACACACTTTATTGACTTCTAAAACAGAACAGTCTTACAGATGATAAAAATCCAACAGAGTACATGACAACGAACATTCCTCCTAGACCTATGCCTTCATAATCACAGACCCTTCTCTGAGATATTTTCTAGACTGAAAAGACAGCCTGAATGTCTTCTCAAATACTGGTCTGACACTGGGGGGGGGGGGGGGGGGGTTCTGCTGAATGTTTACCATGAATACCCCCTCAGGTCTAATTACCATCAATAAATACTTCCTTTGAAATGTTCATCTAGGTTAAAAGGCCATACCTCACACACACACACAACTTGCATAAGATTTACACATCAAAGGGTCTTCAGCTGTCCCTTTGATATGTTTAAATTCAGTTGGGCTTGACAACTCAACTGAATTTCTGGTCAATAATACAATATCCTGCATAACTTGGCATTAACACATTACAACACTAATGTGCACCGTAGGGGGCGCACGTGAAACTCGATCATGGGAGGATGTCAATAGATGCCCTCCCAAAAATGTGTGACCACTCTGTAGCTGTCATTCAGCTATAGTGCGGGCGTGAAGAGGTTAAAAATGCCCCAGCTGCGAAGTGAAATGTCCCAGCCTCAGCATGTATACAGCTTTGTCCAGCTATTATGTTACAGCTCAGGTTGGCAGCCATGGGTGGGTGGAAAAACCACAGCACAGCCTGTTTTTACCACCCCCCAGCTGCCAGTTTTAAAATAGCCCTTACTTAGTGGAGCCAAAGCATGAATACTCTTCTTGTGAGTGTTTCTTCTTCAATAAAAGCCTGCCTGCTTGCTGTTATTTACAGTGGAACTTCAGTTCCGCTTTAAGGTTTAGTATTTTCATATGATATTGTTATTCAAATTTGCTAGTTGCTTGATAGTTAACATCACTACTATCACCATAATATGCTGTGTTATATGGGAAAAAGATTATTGTGGGGGGTGACACCATGTTTTACTGCACCAGGTGACACCAACCCTAGAGATGCCACTGCTCTGGGGAGCTAGGGATTCTTTTCACCATGTAAGTGGATCTATCGATCGCGTTTTATACCATAAACCATACAATTTTACTGGAGCGGATGAGATCAGTTTTGGGCATAAGCGGGTCGGCTTTGGCATGGGTGGCCTCTTTTTTAGAGGGCAGAGTTCAGGGAGTCAAGACTGGCTCCTTTTACTCTAAGAACACTGCCTTGGACTGCAGAGTGCCATAATGTTCTGCCCTGTATCCTCTGCTGTTTAACATCTATATGAGGCTTCTTACCGACCTCCTAAAGTCCTACGCCGTTCAGTACCATGTATATGCAGATGACACACAAGTTTAGTGAGGATTTCTAGGAACCAGCCGGCTGATGCCACCCTTGCCAACTGTCTGGAGGCCGTCAACATATGGATATCCACCAATTTTTTGAAACTCAATGGTGGAAAAACTGACGTGATCATCTTCAGTGATTTGGCTATTCCTCCAAATATTCCGCCTTGGCCTCCCTCATTTGGTTCTCCTCCAGTGGCGGCCTCCCAGGTTTGTGATGTGGGATTTGTCTTAGACTCAGGTTTAACCCTGGCCCTCAGGTAAATAAGGTGGTCAGTGCATGCTATTGGCAGCTAAAACTCCTGAGGGTGTTGTTCAAATATCTGGATCTTCCAGACAAGAAAACTGCCATCTGTGCCACGATAGGCAGCTGCCTAGACTACTGCAACTCATTATATCTGGGATTGCCAAAGAAAATAGTGCAGAGGCTTCAACAGAATGCTGCGGCAAGGCTACTTATGGGCACCCCTTTGAGGGATCATATCACCCCTATTCTTTGAGATTATATTTTACCCCTCCCAAAGTCGGGAGTTGTCTGATGGGTAGTGGGATAGTTAAGTACAGTGTTGAACTCAGTGACACTGAGGGGATTGTGCAAAATAGGTTATTTATTTTGTAAATGTCTGCACAGAGACCTCAGAATTTGGTGTATGAAAGAGAAAAACCTCAATTGGGTGACCACCCTAAGGGATCCCTGATGAAAGGACTAAATGGCTGATCTACTATTGCCCTCCCTGTGTGAGCATAATATGCAGAACTCTGAACATATACTGCCTAACAGGCTCTTTCCTGCATTTCCTAATGGTGGCAGGGTCCTCTATCATGATGTGTGGCTCCAATTATCTTACTCCTGAAGGAACAAGCTATGGCAGTAGTGGCTACCATATCACGGCTTTTAAACATAAGCTAGCCTGGCTGCAGGCAGCACTTACAGCCAGCACCTGAACCACATGAATGTTGACTACATAAGGTTGAGGGCTGGTGTGGACTGTCAGGCATTGGATTACCTGCTGATGGCACTGAGGCTCCCAGACCGATAGGTTGTAGTTCCAGTGTCCACTAGTGGGTGTCCCTCAGCAGCCAGCAGTTCCTAGCAAGCTGGCCCCACCCCCCTCTGATGCAAGGGGAAATCCGGGCTTCCCCAGAGACATGCGGGTAACCCCGCCCCCTCTGATGTAACGCAGGTTTCCCCCTTCGTCCCCCCTCTTTTCCTGTGGCATGCCAGGGTGCGTGCTCGGATAAAGGGTCTGGTATGGATTTTTGGGGGAAATTCCACGCCATTTTTTTTTTTAAATTTGGCATTGATATTTGGGGGGAACCCAAACTTATTTTTTTTTTAATTTGACGCAGGGTTCCCCTTAATATCCATACCAGACCTGAAGGGCCTGGTAATTGAATCAATGACTTTCAATGACTGTTCTCTGTATTGCCGGGAGCCGTCAATTCATTATAGCCGGGAGTGCTTTTAAATAACTTTTTTTCCTTCAGAAATTACACTTTGTGCAGGGACAGTTCTAAGCACAGGAAATAAGCGCTACTTTACAGGCATACTATACACACACCCCCTAGGTACAAAATTTTACGGAATATTTCACTTTTATTGTTTAACTGTAAGCATTATTAAAATCACTGCTCCCGAAAAAAACAGACGTTTTAAAAAAAAAATAATAATTTGCATTGATACATGTCCCCTGGGGCAGGTCCCCAAACACTTTTTATGACAATAAGTTGCATACAAGCCTTTAAAATTAGCACTTTAGATTTCTACCATAGACTTTTACAGGGTGTTCCACGGCTTTTTGAATTTGCTGCGAACACCCCAAATTGTTCGCTGTTCGGCGAACAGGCAATGTTCGAGTCGAACATGAGTTTGACTCAAACTCAAAGCTCATCCCTAATGCCTACTGATAGGGTTCAGTCCACCTCTATAATTTTATAATATAAAGATTAAGCATACCACATAGCCAAAATGGTCTAGTAATAAATTTGTATTAGAAATAGGCATGCAATTATACAATAGGTACAAATATCAAAATATATCATATCACATCAAGCATAATACAGCAAAATGATTTGCTCCACTGTTACACTTAAAACATTTAAGGACTGAGGTTCATAAATACATACAGACGTTAAGTACCCATAATAGATTAATGGAAAATATAGCTAAGCCAGGTAGGAGGCTCTTAAGAAAGGGGGTTCTTATATCCCCAAAACATTGTTTTTTTTTCCTCCTCTCTCTTTTCAACAGGGTCTGGCTCAGCTGTTTCTGTGTGTATTTTTGTACATGAAAAAATGCTACATGGATGATGTGGATGATCCCATGCATTACAGTCAATGTTGAATCTGTAGCTAGAAGGAGGAGGCACCCACCCCTTGTAGCAGAACCTTCATCTTGGGACCCTGGATGCCTCCTGCTCCCTGCTGCAGATGCACCAATGACTGTAATGCATAAGATCATCCACATACTGTGAAATGCCAACTATTGTGTGCTGTGTCCATCTCTCCAGCTTGCTGCACTTATATTGGCACCCCATTGCTGTCTCTCTTAGCTAGTGCAGGTGCCATCCAGACCATATCCAGTGTATCCATTGTGACAGTTTGATGTCCTCCCCAGCTGGGAATCCTTTTGAGATCCATGATAAGCAGAATTTGTTATGTGAGTTGCTAATTGTCCTCCTTTAATAAATGTGTATATACTCACTACACTTAGTCTGCGCACTTTGCTCTTTTTGTCTGTTTACCACCTTATCAATCTTCAGCCTGCAACCCAGTTAGATTCTACTAACTCTATTCCCCTCACATTTTTGTAAATATTTTATTCTATCTTTTCATGTGACAACACTGAATAAATGACACTTTGCTACAATGTAAAGTAGTGATTGTACAGCTTGTATAACAGTGTAAATTTGCTGTCCCCTCAAACTAACTCAACACACGGCCATTAATGTCTAAAGCGCTGACAACAAAAGTGAAAATATGAAAATTGGGCCCAATTAGCCATTTTCCCTCCCAGTGTCATGTGACTCGTTAGTGTTACAAGGTCTCAGGTGTGAATGGGGAACAGGTGTGGTAAATTTGGTATTATCGCTTTTACTCTCTCATACTGGTCACTGGAAGTTCAACATGGCACCTCATGGTAAAAAACTCTCTGAGGATCTGAAAAAAAAAGAATTGTTGCTCTACATAGAGATGGAATAGGCTATAAAAAGATTGCCAAGACCCTGAAACTGAGCTGCAGCACAGTGGCCAAGACCATACAGCAGTTTAACAGGACATGTTCAACTCAGAACATGCCTCACCATGGTCAACCAAAGAAGTTGAGTGCACATGCTCAGCGTCATATCCAGAGGTTGTCTTTGGGAAATAGACGTATATGTGCTGCCAGCATTGTTGCAGAGGTTGAAGGGGTGGGGTCAACCTGTCAGTGCTCAGACCATATCCCGAACACTGCATTAAAATTGGTCTGCATGGCTGCCATCCCAGAAAGAAGCCTCTTCTAAAGATGATGCACAAGAAAGCCCACAAACAGTTTGCTGAAGACAAGCAGACTAAGAAAATGGATTACTGGAACCATGTCCTGTGGTCTGATGACACCAACATAAACTTATTTGGTTCAGATGATGTCAAGTGTGTGAGGCAGCAACCAGATGAGGAGTACAAAGACAAGTGTGTCTTGCCTACAGTCAAGTATGGTGGTGGGAGTATCATGGTCTGGGGCTGCATTAGTGCTGCCAGCACTAGGGAGCTACAGTTCATTGAGGAAACCATGTTGGCAACATTTCCTGTGACATACTGAAGAAGAGCATGACCCCCTCCCTTCGGAGACTGGGCCGCAGGGCAGTATTCCAACATGATAACGACCTAAAAAACACCACCAAGATGACCACTGCCTTGCTAAAGAAGCTGAAGGTAAAGGTGATGGACTGGCCAAGCATGTCTCCATACCTAAACCCTATTGAGCATCTGTTGGGCATCCTCAAATGGAAGGTGGAGGAGCTCAAGGTCTCTAACTTCCACTAGCTCTGTGATATCGTCATAGAGGAGTGGAAGTCTGTGAAGCTCTGGTGAACTCAATGTCCAAGAGGGCTAAGGCAGTGCTGGAAAATAATGTTGGCCACACTAAATATTGACACTTTGGGCCTAATTTGGACATTTTCACTTAGGGGTTTACTCACTTTTTGTTGCCAGCGGTTTAGACATTAATGGCTGTGTTTTGGGTTATTTTGAGGGGACAGCAAATTTACACTTTTAGACAAGCTGTACACTCACTACTTTACATTGTAGCAAAGTGTCATTTCTTCAGTGTTGTCACATGAAAAGATATAATAAAATATTTACAAAAATGCGAGGGGTGTACTCACTTTTGTAAGATACTGTAATGCTGCGTACACACGAGCTGACTTTTCAACGGACTAGGTCCGACGGTCTTTCCGACGGACTTTCGACGGAGTTCCGACGAACTTTTAGAATGAACGGACTTGGCCACACACAATCACACTAAATTCTGACGGATTTGAACGTGATGACGTACGACCGGACTAGAATAAGGAAGTTCATAGCCAGTAGCCAATAGCTGCCCTAGCGTCGTTGTTTGTCCGTCGGACTAGCACACAGACGAGCAGATTTTTTGATAGGAACTGGGTCCAGCGGAGTTCCGTCGGGAAAATTTAAGACATATTCTATTTCTAAAGTCTGTCGGATTTTTCGACAGCAAAAGTCCGATGGAGCCCACACACAATCGAATTGTCTAACAGATTTGTTCCGTCGGACCTTTGCTGATGAAAAGTCCTCTCGTGTGTACGCGGGATAAGTGCTTCTCAGGTGGATTCTAGTGCAAAGGTTAAACTTCCACCTGCTGATGGGTCTGGAATTTCTGAGTTTTCATTATTGTCATATGCCTTTTATATGTTGCCTGTTTGATCTGAGATTCTTTTTATAGTCGCCTTGTTTAAATCCCTCTTGCAGTATGTTGCTCCTGTGGTCCCAAAGCCTGGTGGTCCAGAGATACCCTCCTTAACAGGTAACTGCATTTTCCTTTTGGCTCTGGTAGTGGTGAGCTCTTTCGTGCCTTGCCATGACCCAAATGCACTTACCATGATCCCAGGTGCACTAGGGGACCCGGGTAGGGTAACCATCTCATTGGAAAAACATAGGTGGCTATTCATGTGCAGAACAAGTCTTGGGAACCAGACAAGCTAAAAGAGGAAAGTGTCAGAGTTACAGTGTTGTCATATGACCCCATGGTTAAGTTTGCTGATAACCAGTGGCACCCAGAGTTGCTGTACCAGCTGTGTTGAGAGAATTGAAGTATCACATTTTGTACCTCCCTGAGAATCTGGCCAACAGGACATCCAGTCAGTTGTCAAATCCCAGTGTTGCTGTACCCAATCAGTTGTCAGACCCGGGCAGAGGAACATCTAGCCTGTTATTCGATTCTGGCAGCAGGACATCTCCTTGGGAATCTGGCACTTCTTTGGCCTATGAGAAACTTCCCCTTTGGACTTATTCAACAGGTTGATATCTCTTATGGACCTGTATAATTAAGGCTGGTTGGAGTGTCCAGAGGTTGCTTCGTAAAGGATGGGAACTGTCAGGAATTGGATCACCTGCTGGTGGGACTGTGGCTCCCAGACCTGTTGGTTGTAGTTCCAGTGTCCACCAGCTGGTGTCTCTCAGCAACCAGCAGTTCCTAGCAATTAGTCATCACTATGCTCAGTGGCGTCACTAGGGTTGGTGTCACCCGGTGCGGTAAAACATGGTGTCACCCCCAAACCACCAAGTATAGTCACCACTCAATACTGACCCCCTTCACTAAGTATAGACCCCCTCCATAAGTACACACCCCCCTCAGAACAAACCAACCCCCTCCATCATTACAGACCCCTCAGGACAAACCACCCCCTCCATCCGTACAGACCCCCCACAGGATAAACCCCCCTCCATCAGTGCAGACCCCCCTCAGGATAACCCCCCTTGAAACAGTACAGACCCCCCTCAGGCTAACCCCCCCTCCATCAGTGTAGACCCCCTCAGACCCCCCTCAGGATAAACCACCACCCCCTCAATAAGTGCAGACCCCCCTCAGGATAAACCCCTCCTCCATCAGTGCAGCCCCTCTCAGGCTAACCCCTGCAATAAGTGCAGCCCCCCTCAGAATAACCCCCCCTCCATCAGTGCAGACCCCCCTCAGGGTAACCCCCTATAGGATTCACCCCCCTCTATCAGTGCAGACCCTCTCAGGATAACCACCCCCAATAAGTGCAGACCCCCCTCAGGATACCCCCCATCAGTACAGACCACACTCAGGATAACCCCCCCAACAAGTGCAGACCCCCCTCAGGATACCCCACCACCCCCTCCATCAATACAGACCCCCTCAGGATAAACCCCCTCCTCAGTGCAGATACCCCTCACGATAATCCCCCTCCATCAGTTCAGACCCCCTCAGGATAACCCCATTCAATCAGTACAGACCCCCCTCAGGCTAACCCCTCTATCAGTGTAGACCCCCCCCTCAGGGTAAACCACTACCCCCAATAAGTGCAGACCCCCTTTGGATAAACCCCTCCTCCATCAGTGCAGCCCCCCTCAGGAAAAACTCTTCAACATCAGTGCAGAGCAGGCCCCCCTCAGGATAACCCCCCAATAAGTGCAGCCCCCCTCAGAATATCCCCCCTCCATCAGTACAGACCCCCTCCAGATAACCCCCAATAAGTGCAGACCCCCTCAGGATACCCCCCATCAGTACAGACCACACTCAGGATAACCCCCCAAAAAGTGCAGACCCCCCTCAGGATAAACAAACACCCCCCAATAAGTGCAGACCCCCTCATGATAAACCCCTCCTCCATGAGTGCAGACCCCACTCAGGATAACACCCCAATAAGTGCATCCCCCTCAGGATAACCCCCCCAATATGAGTGCAGAGCACCCCCCTCAGGATAACCCCCCAATAAGTGCAGCCCCATTCAGAATAAACCCCCCTCCATCAGTACAGTCCCCCTCAGGGTAACCCCCACAATAAGTGCAGACCCGCATTAGTGCAGACCACCCTCAGGGTAAACACCCCCAATAACTGCAGACCCCCTCAGGAAAAACCCCTCAATAAGTGCAGACCCCCCTCAGGATAAACCCCCCTCCATCAGTACAGACCCCCCTCAGGATAACCCGCCAGAATAGACCCCCTTCATCAGTACACACCCCCCTCAGGACAAACCACCCCCTCCGTCACTACAGGCCCCCCTCAGGACAAACCACCCCCCTCCATCAGTACAGACCACCCTCAGAATAAACCCCCCTCCATTAGTACAGACACCCCCTCAGGATAAACCTCCCTCCATCAGTGAAGACCCCCCTCAGAATAACCCCCCTCCATTAGTACAGATGCCCCCTCAGGATAAACCTCCCTCCATCAGTGAAGACCCCCCTCAGGATAACCCCCCCTTCAATCAATACAGACCCCCTCAGGATAACCCCCCTCCATCATAGGGACCCCCCTCAGGATAAACCACCGCCCCCGCAATAAGCGCAGACCCCCCTCAGGCTAAATCCACCCTCCATCAATGCAGACTCCCCTCAGGATAAACCACCACCCCCCAATACGTGCAGACCCCCCTCAGGTAAACCCCCCTCCATCAGTGCAGAACCCCCTCAGGATAACCCCCCAATAAGTACAGACACCCTTCAGGATAAACTACCACCCCCCAATAAGTGCAGACCCCCTCAGGATAACCCCCAATAAGTGCCGACCCCTCTCAGAATAACCCCCCCAATAAATGCAACCCCCCTTCAGGATAACCTCCATCAGGACATACCCCCTCAGGACAAACCACCCCCTCCATCAGTACAGACACCCGTCAGGATTAACCCCTCCTCCATTAGTACAGATGACCCCTCAGGATAAACCCCCTCCCATCAATGCAGACCCCCCTTTCAGTGCAGACCCTTAGGATAAACCACCCCAATAAGTGCAGACCCCCCTCAGGATAAACCCCCCTCCATCAGTGCAGACCCTCTCCTCAGCATAAACCCCCCCCCCAATAAATGCAGACCCCCTTCAGGATAACCCCTCTCCATCAGTGCAGACATCTCCTCAGGGCAAACCACCCTCCATCAGTGCAGACTCCCCTCAGGATAACCCCCCAATAAGTGCAGACCCCCCTCAGGATAACCCCCCAATAAGTCCAGACTCCCCTCAGGATAACCCCCCTCCATTAGTGCAGACCCCCTCAGGAAAACTCCTCCAATAAGTGCAGACCCCCCTCAGGATAAACCACCACCCCCCCAATAAGTACAGACCCCCCTTCAGGATAACCCCGTTCTGTCAGTGCAGACCTCCCCTCAGGATACCCCCCCCCTGGTCAGTGCAGACTGCCCCTCAGGATGAACCCCCCCTCCATCAGTGCAGACCCCTCATGATAAACCCCCCAATAAGTTCAGACCCCCCTCAGGATAAACCCCCCTCCATCAGTGCAGACTCCCCTCAGGATAAACCACCACCCCCCAATAAGTGCAGACCCCCCTCGGGATACCACCCAATAAGTGCAGACCCCTTCAGGATAACCCCCCTCCGTCAGTGCAGACCACCTCAGGATAACACCCCCGTGGTCAGTGCAGACCCCCTCAGGATAACACCCCCCTCTGTCAGTGCAGACCATCCCTGGATAACCCCATTGGTCAGTGCAGACC
This sequence comes from Lithobates sylvaticus, assembly GCA_028564925.1. Lineage (NCBI taxonomy): Eukaryota > Metazoa > Chordata > Amphibia > Anura > Ranidae > Lithobates > Lithobates sylvaticus. The sequence continues at coordinate 208,295,392 of CM053032.1, forward strand.
CCCTTCAGGATAAACCCCCCTCCATCAGTACAGACCCCCTCAGGATAAACCCCCATCCATTAGTACAGAGGCCCCCTCTGGATAAATCCCCCATACATCAGTGCAGAACCCCTCAGGATAACTCCCCCTCCATCAGTGCAGACCCCCTCAGGATAAACCCCCCTTTAATCAGTACAGACCCCTCTCAGGATAAATCCCCCTCCATCAGTGTAGACCCCTCAGGATAAACCACCACCCCCCAATAAGTGCAGACCCCCCTCAGGACAAACCAGCCCCTCCATCAGTACAAAAACCCTCTCAGGATAAACCCCTCCTCCATTAGTACAGATGCCCCCTCTGGATAAACCCACCTCCAACAGTGCAGACCACCTCAGGATAACTATCCCTCCATCAGTGCAGACCCCCCTCAGGATAAACCCCCCTTTAATCAGTACAGACCCCCCTCAGGATAACCCCCCTCCATCAGTGTAGACCCCCTCAGGATAAACCACCACCCCCAATAAGTGCAGACCCCCTCAGGATAACCCCCCTCTGTCAGTGCAGACCTCCCCTCAGGATAACCCCCCTTGGTCAGTGCAAACCCCCCCCTTTAGGACAAACCACCCCCTCCATCAGTACAGCCCCCCTCAGGACAAACCATCCCCTCCATCAGTACAGACACCCCTCAGGACAAACTCCCCCATCAGTACAGACCCCCCTTAGGATAAACCCCCCCTCCATTAGTACAGATGCCCCCTCAGGATACCCCCCTCCATCAATGTAAACCCCCCTCAGAATAAACCCCTCCTCCATCAGTGCAGACCCCCATCAGGATAACCCCTCAATAATTGCAGCCCCCTCAGAATAAACCCCCCTCCATCAGTGCAGACCCCCTCAGGATAAACCCCCTCCATCAGTGCAGACCCCCTCAGGATAACCCCAATAAGTTCAGCCCCCCTCAGGATAACCCCCCAATATCAGTGCAGAGCAGGCCCCCCTCAGGATAACCCCCCAATAAGTGCAGCCCCCCTCAGAATAAACCCCCTTCCATCAGTACAGAGCCCCCTCAGGATAACCCCCAATAAGTGCAGACCCCCCTCAGGATAAACCACCACCCCCCCAAAAGTGTAGACCCCCCTCAGGATAAATCCCCATTTAGTGTAGACCCCCCTTAGGATAAACCCCTCAATAAGTGCAAAGCCACCCTCAGGATAACCCGCCAGGATATACCCCCCTCCATCAGTACACACACCCCCTCAGGACAAACCACCCCCTCCATCAGTACAGACCCCCCTTAGGACAAATCACCCACCTCCATCAGTACAGACCCCCCTCAGAATAACCCCCCTCCATTAGTACAGATGCCCCCTCAGGATAAACCTCCCTCCATCAGTGAAGCCAGCCTGCTACCAACCAAATTAACCTAACAAAAACAGGGGTTTAGTTAGCACACATTTGCAAATACAAGTTTACGCTGGTGAGAATGGTGAGGTGCATTGTTGATCGTGGATATGTAAAGACTGCAGGGTAGTAGGATGTTGCTAAAAACTGTCCATATCATTTTCTAAAATATACACTATATAATATTCAATACAAAAATGAATCCCAGTAATTACTTTGGAACCCTCTGTTGGTGATTATCTTATGGTAAGGCCCAAATATATTTTCCCCATAAAATATAGAATTTCAGTTGAATCACAAAGAAAGTGATAAGAGAAAGGGTTTAGCCTGGTGTAGAAAACTCTTTACACTTAATAATAGTATCATACAATTTAAAAAAAAAATGTAAAAAGGCCATGATGTGCAGGAAGATGAGATAGTAGGAAACAGAATTAAAACAAAAATGTAATTTCGTCTTCAATGTTTACATTTAGTCTTGGCAAGCATTGCTTGTTTTCTTAACTGCTGCCATCAAATCTGATTGGATGTTTCATCAGCATGAACGTTTTTTGGTGTCTAGGACACGTGTGAGTGTACGTGGCTCTAAGTCATGTGTTTAATGATGTCACTGACTTTAACAAATATAAATCAGGAGCTGAGATATACAGACAATTATCCACTGAGTTGAAATCAGCAATCAGTACAATGAAGATCATCCTCTTTATTGCTCTCTTTGGTCTAAGCTTTTGTCAAGGTAAGCACTATTAATCATTAAATGTGATTTGTATTATATTGCTAGAAAAATGTGGACACATTTTCAAGGGTCTTCCGGTAGTATTAAACTATGTCTGGGTTTTGTCATTGAATTCTAGATAAATGTTCACAAAACAAAGTATCTGAACCAGATGCCGACAATTGTCTGATACTAGCATTAAAGGTAAAGTGGTAATTAACATGAAAATAAACAACTGTTTTTAGTTTTTTTTTTATTTGTTGAATTTGTCATCAAGATAAGGTAGAGCCTGCTATTTTTAATTTAGTTCTATAAGAATCTGGGTAATGCATTGTATGGGTAAGTGGCATCCAGTACAACTGCTCAAATACTAAATCATACTGTTATGTCACCCCTAATTTTATTCTAAGATTGGAATGTAGAATGGATTATAGGGCTTAACTGTCTATACCCTGTACTATTGCAATGCATGTCTTTATTAATAGTGTTGGATGTATTCATCTCTAACATATGTCATTCATTTTCAGGAGTTTTCAGATTTTTTGCCTGCTCTTACCGATTTCGCTTGTGCATACAGACAGTTTCAGGTACATTTTATTGTGACTATAGAAAAGTGTTACAAAATAACCTTATCTTGAAAGCACTGTTTATAAAGACATATACAGACTATACAAAAATAATGTCTGTGAAGCATCTCATTTATCCAGCTCCTGGTATACCTAGTCATAGTTAGTTACATTCAGCTCTAGTTTACTATTACTAGGTATACAAAATGTGAATATTTTTCTCTTTAAGAAGTTTATGTAAAACATTGGAGAGATAATCACAAGTGAGACTGAAATGTGAGTAATGTGAAGGAGATGTTATTCTTGGTAAACTGGATATTACAAATTCTAAACAATAATAATTTCACCACTCTCAGCTCACTTGAGATTATTCTATTAAAAGCAACACAGTAAACTAAATCATTAAAAAATAAAAATAAAATAATAAATAAAGAGCAGCAGATTATAGCCTTTATATTGATTTTGAATTGATGTTTTAACAAGCTGCAACGGATCACTTTTTGATTGTTTAGTATATATATTCACATCACAGTATACATAGGAAGCAGATGATAGCCTTAATATTGATTTTGTATTGATGTTTTTAACAAGCTGCAACGGATCACTTGTTGATTGTCAGTATACACAGGAAGGTATTCACCTAATTATTTATTTATGTTGCTGCACAAGTATACTGTTGCATATGAGCACTTCTAGCACTTTATGTATTTTTATTGCTTATTTTAATGACGCAATCATTTAATTTGTTTATCTACACTGCAAGCATTTCACTGCAGTGAGGTTCTTTAATGCACAGAGTGGCACTGTATTTTGATTTGTCAGTATTTGATATTTTATTGCACAAAGTAGCACTGCATGCTATGTGCGATTTTAGTTGTTATTAGCGCACCATAACTTCTCAATTTCTGAATAAATAAAAATATATCTAAATAATCACAAAATGTTTCAAGATATCTCATAGTTTGTAATGTACCCATTATACTTTGCTGTATTTTTCCTATATTGATGTCTGTGTACCAATGGGGAGATTTCCATTTAATTTCTGTCCTGGAGGTGCAACAGGAAGTGAGAGAAAATCTCTATAAAATGGGGGTATTTTCTTCTTAGACAGCTGTTATAGAAACAGGTGTCCCCAAATTGCAATATTTCCTCTCAACTCCTGTCCTGGCGCCAACTGTAACATTTTGCATCATGTTATGTCCTGAAACAATGGTCATCGGGACAAACAGGGAAGGTGAAACTTCTTAGCAGGTACACAGACAACAATAAAAACATATACAGTATATAGTCCAATGAGAACACCAAACAAGCAGCCAAAGCTTTTATTGATAAAACTGGTTCATAGCAGAAAAAGACAATGCATTTTAATGGTCAGACAAACTCCCCCTTCACCAGTTCCTATGCTGCACTTTTTAACACTGGGATAACTTACCCTTTAAAACAGTTTCAAGCAGAAAACCACAGATTTGTCTGATATATGCTATTATAGTCCATTAACCACTTGACCTCTGGGAGGTTTTAACACCTTAATGACCAGGGCATTTTTTGCTATTCAGCACTGTGCTACTTTAATTGCCAATTGCTCGGTCATGCACAACTGTACCCAAATTAAATTTATATAATTTTTTCACACATGTAGAGCTTTCTTTTGGTAGTATTTAATCATAACTATTTTTTTTATTTTTTTGCTATATAAACAAAAACCATATTGAAAATTTTGAAGAAAAACACTGTTATGAAATTTTACAAACAAATAATCTTTCTTCATAAATTTAGACCAACATGTAGTCTTGCTAAAATGCCAAGACAGTACAAATATCCCCCAAATGGCCCATTTTTGTGAAGTAGATAGTCCAAGGTATTTAGTAAAAGGCAAGTTTTTTTAAGTTATCATTTTTTGCCACAATTTTTTGGAAAATTAAGAAATTAAAAAAAAAAAGTATTTTTTTTCACAATTGTTTGTAACATGCTGTCACCAGTGCAGGAGAGTGTCATCATATGACTGATGTGGAGGTAATCAGGAATACTGATTGGTAACAGTATGTAGAAATGAATACATAAAGTAAATATTTTTTTATTCAATTCTTTCAATTTTTTTTTATTATTTTACATACTGTCGTTTGAGTAGTTCAGTGTCACCATAGTGACACTGTACTACTCTGGAAGGGGTGGTGATCAGGAATTTTGTTTTTACGCTGTGTCTGTGATTGTTCTTACAGTGATGATCACTATAACAGCAATCATTTGAACTGTCATAAATGGTTTTCATTTAACACTGGGATTGGCCCTGGTGCCATGTGATAGCTGTGGGCCAATCACAGCATCACAATAGTAAGCAACCTGTCATGAATGAAAGCCATTCATGGCAGTTTTGATTATATGTTATCATATGATTGCTGTGATTGTAAAAAGCAATCAAATGGTACCCAGGCTCCTCACAGCGGGCAGGTACCAAGCACTGTGTAGACACAGCGGTCAAAGGATTGTGCTGCTGCACACCCCAGGGTGTGCACCGGTGCGCATGAGAACCTTGACATTCCGGTACATGTAAATTTACTGTTGGTGGTCATCAAGTGGCTAAAGCCTAAAGTCTAGATGAATGGGGATCTGTTAGGACCCCAGAAACGCATTTGCTTTTTCTGCTATTAACTGATTTTACCACTAAAAACTTTGAACTATTGTATGTTCATTTGGGTTCTCATTGGACGCTCAACTCTGGGTTTTCCTCCATTTATTGCTTGAGTGCCACGGAACTGGACCTATTGTGTCTAGAAATAATTCCACTGAAAATCTGTATCCAGCGCCCTATCTTTACTTGTTTTTGAGTAATAGATATGGCAGGGGAACTAATCCTTCTCTACTAAATTCAAAATGAACAATGTGGATATACATATACTTTAAGTATTCTTTGTCTTTCTTTATATTTATTTCTATATATGTTTTTTGAACAACAGCTAAACGAAAAAGTTCTCTCAAATATCCTGATTTACTGTGTATATATGTTTTTTGAATTGAACAACAGCTAAACAAGTTAAAAAGTCTTTTGAACAACAGCTAAACGAAAAAGTTCTCTCAAATATCCTGATTTACTACTACAAAATCTAGGATTTGTTACCTGATAAAATGTTGTACTATTATGGTCTGTTAGCTTAACAAGCAAAAGTACTCCCGGACCCATTTGTTTTGGCCCTATCCAGAATATTATTAACCTTTAATAACACTTACAAAATACAGAAAATAATAATACAAAAAGCAAAGATGTTCAGAAGGTTGAGATGATAGGGGATAGATTTAAAAATAAAGGTCATGATGGTTTTAATGTTTGCAATTAATATTGGCAAGCACTGCTTACTTCC